>CABFVX010000119.1:96149-141913 GCA_902151425.1 Timema shepardi
GGCAGCGTATTAAATACATAACCTTGATTATTTCAACAGCTATAATTAGCATACAAATCTTGTGAATCTGTTTTTACATATTTCTTAAGCGGGGGATAATAATAGCTAATGTATTTTAATGGGAGGGTGGAATGAAGATGAACTAGAGGTCAAGTTTATTTTATACCATTGAAAGAGTTTCCACTCTCAACTTTGATGACGCAATGACAGAAATTCTCATCACAAAATACTCCTATTCAGTCTTTTTTTTTTAAATTTTATTCATTTACTATTTTTTTGTCATTACTTTGTGTCCGGTTTGTGACACCCCACACTTTAAACCCTTTTTTATTTAATGCCTTTGACTTCCCCTCCGACATTATTTCGTCTCCCTCGGTCGTATTTCATTATTGGCCATGTGATCCCAGACGTGGCTAGTGTTTTGTTTTTTTCTCCGCCACATAAAAAGCCCGCCACACAAAAATGAAGCGTCCATTGAGAGTCGTGCGTGCTTCTACAGACTACATTGCTGTTTGTTTGGCCTGACGGGTAACTTGTTTTGTTAAACAGTGTGAATATCGTGATAGAAATACCAACGACTGTCGTCCGAGGCTATCAACGCACATGGCACCTAACGATGGAGTTCTTGTTCTACAAACCATCACACCAGAAAGTGAGTCTTAGTTTAGTAAATAAATACATTACGTCGGTTCTTCATTGAAAGGAACATTTAGAGGATAAATGTAACATTGCCTACGATAGCAAAAAGTAACTATCCGTACATTCGACATCCAACCGTAAAAAATGACAGCGTATGGTTAAGTTAAAGTAGTTTTAGTAATTAATTGAACTGTCAGTTAAAATAGTCTATTTTTACGTAGATCCAACAACTCTTGTGTTTTTTGTCTGGCCTTGTAGATGAGTACTTAAAAGAAGCTAATGAATAGCTCAGGGTATTTTATTCTATGGGAAGCACAGTAAAATTTAAAATATCCCCCCTCCCCTTTTTTTGTCCTTTTATCGTATTTACAATTGTGTTGTTATGTAAACCCACTTCCTTGTACGAGCTACATATTATTATCCTATAGTAGAATCACGGTAGTAACGTGACATTTGTACGAATGATACTTTCGTATATTCATACGTCAAGTTAAGTCAACTAGACTGTCAAATTTGATGCATCGTATCAATTTTAATAAAATCGTAAAAATAAAAGAGTTACATTTATTTGGTCAATAATGTGAGTAAAGAAAAGTATTTGTATGTTTTAAGCTTAATGAATTTTTTTAAAAAGTGGGTATTAATACAAAAGGTAGAGAAAGATCAGAAAGGGTAGCTAAGAGAAAATGCACTCACATTAACGTGAAGAGAGGATGTAAAAACTCTCAGGGAATATCATACTTGGTAAAACTCGGGTACTCCCAAATGAGATTCTAACCCTATCAACGGTAACCAAGTGCAATGGGTGGTTGACGCCTTAAGCAGTTTGGCCACCGCTACAAGTAGAGGCGTGTACAGCCCCACGACCATAGTAAGAGCCTTATATGCCAGCTAGACAAGTTACTTCTTTCGTGTATTTATACGTCAAGTCATGCGATCTGCAACTGTCACTTTTTAAATAACCTACAAAACCACCCATAAAATAACATTAATAATACAAATTATTTAAATTTAAAAACGACACCTAGACACTGACTGAACCCTGGATCTTTGGTTTAGAACGTCACCCACTGAGCTATCCAGGAGTCGTCCCGTGTCCAGGCTCATTCTTCACTTATATTTTAAGGCAGAGTCTATGATGGACGTGCGGAAATTGTCATATATATATGCTAATATGACCGGGTTCGATTCTTGTGTTCAAGTTTTATTTTTAAATTTAAAGAATGTGATATATAAATGCGGTTATAACCGTAATTATCAAATATAATAGTTTGACTATTCAGTCCATCACTAATTATCAAGTAAAATGGTATCAATGCTAGTTTCAAAAAAATATGTTCGTATATTCTTAAAGTCTCTTCCAATGAAAATCGGACTTTAGTTGTAGTGGCATCACCCGCCACTGACACATACCTCGTGACTGACTCGTTGAGTCACACTTTATCAGCACGCAGGCACCGGAAGACAGACAGATATATTCACATCGTTACCATAGTTTGGGTAAGAAAGAAAATGATATAGTGGAGCCACAAAGAGTACTTTGATATCTCCCATAACATAAAGTACCCCATAGTGCACAGCGCTTCCACACTTAGGTGAGCCGTTCTACCATGAATAATAATAATAATTGAACGTACAGTATATAATGTTGAAACCTTGTTGACATACACGTATCAGTTACTCATATGATCTGTAATTTGCATATAGGTCGCAAGAAAGTATACATCAAAACCTATAGTAGAATTCTGGTAAGAAAGAGGCTTTAAGAAAATACAAACAATTATTTTGGTGACCCACATTGATAACGTTTTACTATATTATTAATGACCACGGTTAAATTAATTTTAAAAAGTGACACCTGGACCCGTGAATTAAAATAGAAACTTTTGTCTTAGCGAGTCAACGCTCTACGACTGAACTATTCAAGATGCGTTCCTGGCAGTCAGGGTCATTCTTCCGTGGTGTAGTTAGTGGTCAATGCACCTGGATACGAACTTAGGCGTCCCATGGGTTTGATTCCTCGCTGGTACCTTGGGTAGTTTTCTTCTCAAAGAGAATTATCACAATAGTCACCAGGAATTGGTAAACTAGACTTAAATTAAGTTTAAGACGCCTACTAGCGCTACACCCCATATTCACTCTAATCACATCATATAACTGTGGATACGTGTAGACAACCATAGGTGTACCTAGGGCACAGACATATAAGGAACAGACTCTCAACCTCACGGGGGTTTTACTGCGCTTCTTTTGCCAGCTTTGCCAGCTTGAGTCCTTCAACACTGGGCTTCGCTAGTGTCAGTTCTGGGTGATGATAGGACTAACCGCAGCGATCCTAGTGTTGAAGTACTCAAGCTGCCAAAAGTAGCGCAACCATTTTAATCTGGAGGTTGAGTGTCTGGGTGTATATTTGTTTGTGACCCTGGACAACGCTCTGTGCCACCATAACGACGAATAGTCTACATACAGGTGAATGAACCGGATGTTATGTCTCTCCCAGTCAATAATGCCATACGCTAAAAAAAATAAAAAAATAGATAAGGGGAAGTATGTGATGGACTTGTGCTTATCCGCCCTCACGAGTTGAAGGTAACTGTGAAATTAATGATAGCCCATGGTAGCTGATGATTTACACACGCCCATCCCAGACGCTGCCTTAAATTATGAGTAAAGATGACCCTGATTATGGGATAAATAGTGGATGGCTCAGATGTAGAGAATTGGCTCGTTAAGTCAAAGTTCCTGGTTCCGATTCCCATGTCCGGGTGTCATTTTCAACTAATTTTAATTAATTGAGTCAACTCCAAAAGGACAGTTCCGTTATTAGATTGATTTACACTTTGTGTGTAGATATTCATTTATATTATTATTGTTATTTCGTCGGCATTGATGCATTTATACATCAAAAGTGACATCTGCCGGGCAGATGATTTGACGTATGACGATAATTTAAAACTTATTGTAGTAGTTTTTATAGATACCAAAACTTTTTCTTGTCTAAATCGAACTGTAATAAAATAAAACATTTTATATAGGTGTTTATAAACTCGTAATTAACCGGCCTCGTAGTATGGTGGTCAGAGTTTCTGGATGCTGACATGAAGGTCCCAGGTTCGATTCCCGACTAGTACCGGGGGATTTTTCCTTTAAAGTGAGATAATACCCATGGTCCCCGGAATTTGGTTAATTAGGCTTAAGTTAGGTCAAGATCTTACTTGCCTCCACACCCTTATACTATCACCATCATCTCATCGGGATATGGAAAGAGCCTCCAAAGAAAGGATGTACGATTAGTACATTTGGGCGTACCTTGGGCGTACCTTGGGCAATGGTACATTAGTACTAGCTAATCTTTCCGCAAACTGAGTTACAGATTGATTTAGCCTAGACATGCCATTATTATTATTATTATTATTATTATTATTATTATTATTATTATTATTATTATTATTAACTTATGCTTTGGAACTTTTTTTTTACTCCACGATCTACTTTCCATCCAATCTCCACACATTTAACTACACTTAATTATTAGGGATTAGGAAGGTATAATCTAGAGAAAATGCACGCACATTCGCGTCAAGCAAGAGTGTGAAACAATAAGGAAAAATAAAATAAAAACATAACCTTAATACACTCGATTAGGATCTGAACGCTGACCTCCCTGTCACCGGTAAACCATTCTATAATGAAACTAAACGAATTGTTATTCTTTACCTCAACCCAAATGTGGGTACACTCAATCTTCCTTAATCCTAACACATTAGTGTAATCAGTACATATGGCTACAAGCACAAACGGTGATCTTGGTTTCCCTCTCAAAGATACATTGGTATTTTATAAAAGGCTCTTTATTTGAAAATCGGACTGTATCTTCCCATTGAAAGAAAACATCCCTTCCCACGTAGAAATAGCAATAATATAAAGATTGATCATATCCAACAACCTTTGAACGATGGTGTTGGACCCGGTTCATTACGGTTGATGCATTCGTCTCAACGCATAATCAAGCTTTGTGATAAATTTGGTCAACAATTAACATTTAAGAATGTAGCTCATCCGCGAGGTTTTGAAGAGCGAGTACTTATCCAGACGAGCTTGATTCAATACCAGGTGACAACTTAAATAAAATAATATTTGTGGAAGAATTATTTCTACTTCCTTATAATGTTCAAATTCATAGCATTTTAGCTAGATTTGTTTTTGTTGTTAGTAGGTCGTCTTAGGTTAAGTGAGTTTCTGGTGTTTATGGGTGCTCAAACAAGTTTGGGGAAATTTTTTTAACATTTAATTTTTGGTTCGAAAATTGTTATATTTGATTAACAAAGCATTGTTCCAAAATAAGCTTTGTTGAGGACCTTTATTTTAAAAATTGTCATACAAACATTTTTATTTTTATAAAAATAACTCTTATGTATGTATTGAGGTATCAGTTAATTCATTATTAAAACTTAAATAAACATTGAAATAGTACTGTTTGTAGACGTCTCTGAAAATCCGATGTCGATGGTGCTGTTTTCACCTAGCGGTGAAGTCGCTTCCTAATCAAAGTTTTTATGATTGGGGGTAGTAAAAAGCATCATGGCGGCTCCTAGCATGATCACTATTTATTGTGGTTTATCAAACATAGACATTTCTTCTTCGCGAATAAGTTCTGTGAAGAAATTAAATTATTATTTTGAGTCCAAATATGAGGTGTCAAATGTTTTTTAGAAGAAGAATGGTGGTTAATTGATTACAGCTCCCTAAATAGTTCGTATTTCGGTGTTTCAATGAGAATACTAAACAAGGTCTCTAACAATGCTTATTTGATAACAGAAGCATTGTTAATCAAGAACGTACAGTTAGTTTCCTAGCAACAATATAAAATGTAAAAAACCATCAAACTCACCTTTACATCTTTAAAACAGCGTCAAGCAGCCTGGACTTTGATTTTGTGCCCCGTAGAAGGTTTTTCCTCTTTACGATTTTCCATCACCCTTTTAGGTGAATCATGTTATAGACATGTGTTTTTTTTAACTATCCCTATACTTTTTATATAGTTTATAAATTGTCAGTGGTCCGTTCGGGTTATACGCACTTACGTTAATGTGTAATGGTAGGGGGATTGTGAGATGAAATGAAGGACCTACATATTAACGTGGAATCCGAACCAAGGTGTAGGCCTGGCATTCCACACATTCACAAGTTGTGATTAATACACGCCTTGTCAGAGGTGAAGGAAGGGTTTGGCAATCAGATAAATCTGTGCCGGGACAGAGGATTGAACCCTGGACCCCAGCACAAAAGTCTGACACCTTACCCCTAGACCACCAGGTCACCCAATTTAATATAAATTTCATGATTAAATTGTGGTATTTAAGTCGTCCTCAAATTTAGTGTTGTTTAGAAAGTGCAAGTTAAACTATTTAATTAATTAATTATCATTACTCTCTATTAAATGAAAAGTTGATATTTATAGTTTTTCATAAAGCCAACCAGAATGCTATGAATCGAATAATAACAATTTAAGATTGATTATAAATGTTATAGTTTTATCAAATTAAAAATGTTCTCAACTAAATCATAGAAGAAAGTAAATATGTATAGGCCTATCTAAAAGAATGGAAATGTCTCAACATAACAAAAACTAACCTCCGATGCGGCAATAAAATGTTTTATCGTAAAACATTATGCCCTAACATAGAGTATTTACATATACGCCGTTCTTATTCACGAACACGTCATCCTGTATAAAATAGTTTAGTTTCACAATATTGCCATTTCAAGCTCAGAACAACATTTATTTTTTGACTCGTGGAAGTTTGGTAAGGCTAGATATTGTTAGTTTGTGTAATAATAATGATAATTAAATATTGGCAATAAAATAAAAACATTACTCCCTGCCAAAATATCTATGATTCCATTTAAATATATTAGGCCTAACTTTGTGAGGTTTTCATTTTTGATCGAAATGAATGTTAATAGTAGATGTAGCTAAATTGAAAAGTTTTTGTTTTACGATTCAAAATTAGTTTTAAAAGTAAAAATTTATTTATGTACCTTCTTTACAAGCAATGTCTTGTAACAACGCCGAGCTAAATTCCATGATTTATGTAAGTGCGTTCTTAAAAATATTATACTAAAAAATGTACAAACAGTCTAAATGAATCAATTTATAGTTTTACTATTGTGTGTAGTGAAAATAAATAACTTTTTTTGTAATATAACAAAGAAAATATCTTTCAACGCTATTAATACTAATAATACTACTACTTAGCACCACGTCTTACTACCCGTTTGGGTTATACAATTAAGTAATAGTTACACTAATGGGCTAGGAATTGGGAAGATTGAATATAGAGTAAGTGGACCCGCATTTGTGTGGAGGGAGAGTGTAAAATCATTTAGGAAAAGCCACCCCCAGTTCACCCGAATTAGATTCGAACCTCTATCTCCCCGTCCTCGGCAGTCTAGCTCAACACGAAACTAGCACGTTAGCTAACTGCGCTATTGAGGCGGTTTATTGTGAAAAGAAAAATAGGGCTGCATTGTGTGTTGGTTCATCAAAAGTTCTGCACTGTTCCGCTCAAAATCGTTGATCGGGCCGCAAGTTTTATATGCCTGGTCTAAGTCATCACTTTCGTATTAGACTGGACTGCTATTGATGAATAGATTGGGGTTTGAATCCCAGTTGTACTGAGGGTAGTATTTCCTAAGTGGTTTACCACTCTCCTTCCACGCAAATGGGGTACACTACCTCTTAAATGCTTCCTTCATCATCTCTACTCTGTAGAGTAATTTATCATATGGGCCTATGCGTATAACCTGAACAGATAGGAAGACAAGGTGATAAAAAAATATCAAGATTATATTGAAATATAAATGTAGAAAATGTACTTGTCTATCTATTAAAGAAAACCAGATTTATAACAAGTCGATGAGTCTGGGTACACAACTCGTCTTATTGGTACAGCGCTTTTACAGGAGATGTTAAGTGCTGACTGGTCTACGGCGACTTACAGCCTACTACAGCTCACAGTAATTCCAACTATATTCCATTCTCGGTAGGAATTAGTCTCTGAAAGGTATTTTTTCCTACCAATATCCTACCACATAATAAATTTCTGGTAGGGAAAAAGGCCTTTCAGAAAACAATTCCTACGGTGAACGGGCTTTACCTCAACTCGCGGCTTCCTACAGCCCACCTTAACTCGCGGTGACTTTCAACTCACCCTAACCTACAAGGATTATTAACACACCTTAACTTGACTATGTTTACAACCCACCTTAACTCGCGGTGACTTTCAACTCACCCTAACCTACGAGGATTATTAACACACCTTAACTTGCACCTGTTTACAGCCCACATTGGCTTGGTCCAGTTTACAGCCCATCTTAACTTGCATCCATTTACAGATCACCTTAACTGGCACCTGTTTACAGCCCACCTTAATTTGCACCTGTTTACAGCCCACATTGGTTTGGTCCTGTTTACAGCCCATCTTAACTTTCATCCATTTACAGACCACCTTAACTGGCACCTGTTTACAGCCCACCTTAATTTGCACCTGTTTACAGCCCACATTGGTTTGGTCCTGTTTACATACAGCCCACCTTAACTTTCACCTGTTTACAGCCCATCTTAACTTGCACCCGTTTACAGGCCACCTTAATTTGCGCCTGTTTACAGGCCACCTTAATTTGCGCCTGTTTACAACCCACATTGGTTTGGTCCAGTTTAAAGCCCACCTTAACTTGTACTTGTTTACAGCCCACTTTAACTTGCACCGCTTTACAGCCCACCTTAACTCACGGTGAGTTCCAACCCACCCCATCATTGCGTCTACTTCAAACCTACCTTAATCCTTTGTGAATTCCATTATACAATCCACCTTAACTCTCGGTGACATAGAGACCTTCTAGAAATGAATACCCTAGCCTCGACCATTCTTTAGCCTCGGCCATTCTTGCTAGTCTGATGATAGCTATTTCTTTTTTGTTTCAACTGTCATGATTACATCATCCCCGAGTGTCCTCAACCTCAAGTACAGTACACTTAACTTGACAAAAGAGCACACTTCTTGGAAAATGTCATTACCATGAGGTACACCTGGGAGTTCTGGTAGTGACCTTGAAATATGCAATTGAAGCTACATTCTTGTGTTTCATTACGTATTTCAACACATTTTTATTGACCTTTAGATCTTGTGGTGAAAACGATGCGTAAGCAAAGTTAGGGGAAAAAAGGTTCATCATCATTTAGGTAGAACAAATATGAAAACCCATAACTTGAAGGAAAAAGGGGGTAGGGTGTAATTTGATGTAGATGGTCAGGATTGGACATTAAATTATTGGACATCAGATTATTGGACGTCCTTCCCATTTGGTCAAATGGTTCAAAGAACCTATCTCGTAAATATGTGGAAAGATAATCCGCAAACTAGTAGTAAGAAACGTAGCACGGATTCAGTATGAAAACTCTTGCCGTAAATAAAAAATATATCCGCTTTGGTGACCGCATGGTCTAACGCGCTACTTTCACAGTAGACTAGACTGCCGATGACTGAAAGATCGAGGTTCGAATCTTAGTCGGGTGTAGTGAGGTTGGTTTTTCTCAAATGGTTTTTCATCCTACCTCTTTCTCTTTCCAAACAAATGCGGGTCCACTTCTCTAAATATTACCTTCTTAATCATTTAAACCATTAGCGTAATTAGTGTATAAGCGTATAGCTCGAACGGATAGTGAGACGCGGTGCTTAAAAAATAGCGGCTATTACAAAATAGATATTGTTGCGAAGTGTTGCAAAAACTACAAACCTCTACAAGGTAATGTTTTGAAAATAGTTAAATGTTAAAATAAAAACATTTATTTTATGAAATGGTCTTGCTTGCATCAAAGTTTCAACATATTTTATTTCTTAACACATCTGTTGGTACTCAACGTCAAACTTGTCTATGAGGTTTTTCGGTGTCGATTGAAAGAGATTTTGAGTTCTGCATAGATGTATATTATATATTATTAGCACCGCGTCTTACTACCCGTTCGGGTTATACGCACTTACTGTACTGATCGCCTCATTGTAAGTTGACCAGTTACACTTATTAAGTTTAATGGAAAATTTATATCTATTGCCAAGACTGAAAGAGAGCATCAATAGTTAATTAGCATAGTAAAAAGATAATTAATCACTACAAATACAGGTTAAGATAGTTATTCAAAACACGTGGTTTCCCACGTGATTAATTTTAAATCATAACCCAATTACAAAAGGACTGTATTATTTATTAAACGAATAAAAGATAATAAAATATAATAAAAGATTAGGATGATAAAAAAGATTATAAAACATAATAAAAGATTAACTTAAAATAAAAGAGAACATTTATATTTACTATATTACCGATTTGTTTAAGGTATAAAAAAAGGATATCTCCTGTAGAACAGAGAAAACCAAAAATAAAATTAATCAATACAAAGATAATAGTCTTCAAACATTATATTTAATCCCCTGTTCTATTAAATTTTAAACAACGTGGTTTATAGGATGCCGATTGATACAAAATCCATAATATAAAAAGAACCAGGCCACGTGGTGGACACTTTCAAAGTTACATTAGAATACCACAAAAAAATGCATAATAAATTGAAACCTAAAAAGGTAATTAATTAAACAACATAACTACACGGAAACTTTAACTCATAACTTTAAAAACAAGAAAGAAATAAAAAGGAAAAAAACTACATATTAATTTAGAAAAGGTTCTAGAATAAAATAAATAAAATAAGAGAAATAAAAAATTACGTTTCACGTTAATAGAATCCAAAGAGAGAATGAACGAGGTAAAGTCGTAATTTTCCTTAACAGGAAATTGTGATTAATGAATAGGCTAATCAGAGACTTTTAAGAAAAAAAGGACCAATTATAAATAATTGAAGACTTTACATTATTAAAATAAAAGATATAAAAGAAACATTAAGGTAAAATTACATATCTAAAAAAGGTACAAAGAGATTTAATTACTTAACACATATTAGAAATAATAGTTTAAAAAGATTATTAAAACTTCCGTTCCCCTAAAATCCATTTAGGTCACCATATTGCGGAACTACTCCTAATTTAAAGTTTGTCCCCTAGGCTCCGCCACTCACCATAACCAGTATCGTCAAGGTCGATAGAACTTAGGTCCGTTCATAATTAACAGTACATTACGCTAATGTGTAATGTTAGGGTGATTTTGAGATGAAATGGAGGACCTACAGTTTAACGTGGAATCCGAACCACGGTGGGGGCCTGGCATTCCCCACATTCACAAGTTGTCTTGTCAGAGAGATAAATCTGTGCCGGGACCAAGGATTGAACCCCGGCCGCCAGCATAGAAGTCTGACACCTTACCCCTAGACCGCCAGGTCACCTGCATAGATGTAATAAAAGCTTTCTCTCCATTAGTTTTCCCTTATCTTTTGTTCAAATGGGGGTTAATTTTCTTTAAAATCTAATTCCTCATTCCTTCTATATTGTTGTAAATAATCGCGAATAGTCTTGAGGGGTGGTAAGACTGAAGTGCAGCCTTAGACCAAGCAGGTCATACTGGTTTGACCAAAAAGTCCCACGTTTAAAAAATTGAAAATATCATTTCTTAGAATTTAATATCATCATAATTTTGGCAACAAATAATTCAATTAATTTTTGTTATTGTTATGAGAAAGAAAATTTAAGATTTTAAAATTTTAGGACCTGCCCTCTTTTCCCCACCCTCTCCCCCAGAAATATGAAACCTTTTATTTGTATCACTGGTGCGTTAGACCTTATAATATATTATTTTGAGGTCATTTTCAAAACTTATAAGTTTACACTTTCCCATTTATAAATTAACGGCCGGGAACTGATTGGTGTGCTTGTCCTAGTCTTTAAGTTAGAGTATAGGACATATGAAGCCACGACAGGACTAGCAAGACGGTAGTGGAAAATATATGGATTGAATTAAACACTGACTCAGGCCATAGGCTAGAAACACTAGGGGATGTAAAATTTTCAAAACTCACGACAAGTGAATGCCCGTAAGACGTGATCTCTTGGATGTTTGTTTCTGTTTTAAAAGATTAAAAAACTGTGTACATAGTCCACTTTGGTGACCGCATGGTCTAAAAGGCTTCATTCTCACAGTATGGCTAGTCTACCGGTGATGGGGAAATCGAGGTTTTAATCTGTCAAGCGTAATTAAGTTTTATTCTTTAAATGATTTTCATCTCCCTCAACCGAAATGCGGATAAACTTGTTATAAATATAACCTTCCTCATCCTAAAACTATAAGCGTATAATACGTGGCACTAAACAAACTGTTCATATATATATATATTGCAAAACATCGCACATATTTGGTGAACCAATTTAACATTTTTTTAAATAAGTATTTAGTGACTAAAGAGTAAAAAAATGATGCACCAACCTAAATTGTTAAATTTACCTAAATAATTCTCTATTTCCAAATGTCATAATTCTAAATGGTGTAGTTTTACAACGTTTATAAAAATATGAATTTGACCGCATTGTATGTTTGATCGTCTAAAGGTCCGTGGGCCGCAAAAAATTATATATCGGGCCACATGCGGCCCGTGGGCGTCCATCTTGGCATGCCTGCCTTAGACCATTCAATCACTGAGGCGGATGTTATTAATGTTACCGCAGAAAATTATTTTTTTTAAAGGCTCTTTCTAAGAAAATTGTATAGAAGCTATTGTAGTTTTACCGCTGAGCTTTCATTATCCACAATAAAAAAAACTTGTGCAATCTATCCAACGCTTGAAGCGTTTTTTTATCTTTTAAATTATTATTATTAGCACCACGTCTTACTACCCGTTCGGGCTATACGCACTTACGCTAATCTGTAATGGTAGGGTGATCGGGAGATGAAATGGAGGGCCTACAGTTTAACGTGGAATCCGAACCACGGTGGAGACCTGGCATTCTTGTCAGAGGTGAAGGAAGGGTTTGGTAATCAGATAAATCTTTGCCGGGACCGAAGATAGAACCCCGGACGCCAGCATAGAAGTCTGACACCTTACCACTAGACCACCAGGTCACCCTTATCTTTTAAAAAGTAAGTTTATACAGTCTCGTATTTGAAAACAAATACCACAACACTTGTTCCTTATCGGTGTCAATAGCTTGGAGTTCGACACGTTTGACACTTTGGGAGATGTAAAAATGTATCTTCATGTAAATATAGAATAGAATGAAGAACCTAGTTACAGCTTGATAGCCACGTGTCTTTGACCTCGGCTCGAAGGGGTCAACGACTTTGGCCACCTTCGAATTTGAAGCTGGAAGGCAAGTCAAGATAATATTTCCCGTGTATTCGGGTTTTATTTTCGTGAGTTTTAATGACGTTGCCTACTCGGAGATTTCGAATCTATTTTACGAAGCGGATAACATCCGCACCTAAACACTCTAAGCACTCTCACACTAAAGACGCCAATGTACTAAATAGAAAGAGAGAGAAGAAAACTAGAAGATCACCCTGAGAGGGCTCTCATCTACGTGCTGATAAACCTCTTCCTCTGACGAGTTTACACACTCACTTTAATATTTACGCCTTGAAAACATTTACTTGCTTTTTAATTTTACCTTTTTCGTGTTTCCTGTTCTAGATAGATATATGCTAACAAGGACTTTTTAATCTACATCTTGAAAGGAAGACTCTCACAGGCTATTTTCGTGACCAAGACAAATATCCTAAGTTGTAGAGGATTTATAAAAAAATACGTTTACAAAATAACTACTTAGAGATAAAAATAATAATTTTGTGGTATTTTAGGACTATTTTTAGAATTATTTAAGAATTTGTAGTTTTTGTTATAACGTTATATCTTTAAAACGCTCTGAATAAAACGAAAATTATAAACATGGGAAATCCTATTTTGACCGGCCATGACGTCACAAGTAGATAACGTCCTTAACAATATAACATTGAATAACAAATATTTATTCATTAATTTAAAAAATAGTAATATATTGTCCTAAAAATTATTTGTCTCAAACTTTTTTTAAACCTATATTTTTTAAATCGTATACAACTCAGACTGAAAAATGGTCAGTAGGAGTCTTCCTGCCGGAGTGTAGATTAAAAACTGTAAGTGTAAGCGTATGAAGTGAGGGTACAAGGGAAAAAGGGGGAATTATATTTTAACTCAGAGTGAGCTAGTGCTGCCATCTGTTAGACAATCATGAGAGCTTTGAGTTGCACTTGAGATTACAAAAATGTTAGTGTAAGCGTATGAAGTGAAGATGCAAGGGAAAAAGAGGGGATTATATTTTAACTCAGATTGAGCTAGTGCAGCCATCTGTTAGACAATCATGATATATTTGAGGTGCACTTTAGATTACAAAAATGTTAGTGTAAGCGTATGAAGTGAGAGTACAAGGGAAAAAGGGGGAATTATATTTTAACTCAGAATTGAGCTAGTGCTGTCATCTGTTAGACAATCATGAGATCTTTGAGGTGCAATTTAGATTACAAAAATATTAGTGTAAGCGTATGAAGTGAGGTTACAAGGGAAAAAGGAGGAATTATATTTTAACTCAGATTGAGCTAGTGCTGCAATCTGTTAGATAATCATGAGCTCTTTGAGGTGCACTTTAGATTATTGCTAAAAGAGGTCTTTGTCATATTTAAACAGAGAATAAAAAATGTACTTGCTGTGGTCCTTAGAGGTCTGAGCTGTATTTGTCCTGAAAAATATGTGTAATGTGACCCCCCCCCCCNCCCCCTTTAAACTCCTTTTCCCCTGTTTACTTCATATGTGTATCTAGAAAAAATCACAATTAAATGCTTATTTTGAAATCTAAATCAATAGTGCTAAAAATAGCTAGTGTGAGTGTTTATATTTTTCAGTGGAAGAGGGGAAATTTAAGTAGATAAATAAGAGGCTTCACAGGGTGAAATATTCATTTTATTTCCTCCTTTTTCTATTTCGTACATTGATTTAAGTATGAGCTTGTTAACATAGATGGTATTTAGATGGAGCAGAAAAGAGAGAGAATATTATGTGAGAGAGTTACAAATCCCACTCTTTCAAAACTGCACGTCCAATACATCCTGTACATAAGGACAAATTTGTTAAATTGTAACCCGCCTCGGTGGCGTAGTTGGCTAACGCGCTTGTCGTGTTGAAGCTCTGCTGCTGAGGACGGGGAGATCGAGGTTCGAATCTCGGTCGGGTGAACTGGCGTGGTTTTTCCTAAATGGTTTTTCACTCTCCCTCCACGCAAATGCGGGTTCACTTCCTCTAATTCAACCTTCCAAAGTCCTAATCCTTTAGAGTAATTAGTACTTAAAGCGTATAACCCGAACGGGTAGTAAGACGCGGTGCTAAATATTATTATTATTGCATTGTACAATATTTTGTTAACATAAATCATTGTTTACAATAACTTGACCTTGTAGGAGAACAGGTCAAACAATTCATACATAGCCTATATATAGGCTATTTTTAATGTACAACTTTTGATTTATAAAAATAAATAACCCTGTTTGCTAGAAGCTTACTTGTTTTAAACAAATAAAATTATTGCATATATGTATTATTAATAGCCAAATAATTGTATTTATAAATAAAGAGGAGAATTAACCTCGAAGTTTTTAGTTTTTTAAGATTTGAAAAAATAAAAAACACTATTAGAACGATTTATTCATATTAATAGTCATCAAACAATATTAAGTAGATTTAACTATATATTTATAGTAAATAAAATTTAAAATATCTCAATGAGTATTTAACTAAAAAAAAGGGGGTAAACTCACTACCGCATTGTTTAAACACGGTGGGATAAATATTTGGGTAAAACTTCTGTGCAATAAATGAAAACAAGATATTGTATTATTATTATTATCACCGCGTCTTACTACCCGTTCGGTTTATACGCACTTACGCTAATGTGTAATGGTAGGGTGATTGTGAGATGAAATGTAGTACTCCAAAACTGCAAAAACAATGCCATTTTCTCATCCTACCTACACTCCCATCTTAAGACACTTCCTCTTAAGAGTCCATCTCATTATAATTTCAGCTAGCTTTATCGGAAAGGTTTAATTGTTTTGGTTGATCTTGGGGCGAAGTAATTTTTATAAATTGTGCGATTGAACCACCCCCTGGGAATTAAATTACACGTTGAGTCTAAAAATTAATATGAAGACTGGAGAATTAACCGAGAAAAAGTCGCTGTAATTGTTCTAAAGTTTGCTGTGGCGAGGTTGGTGGTCGTATCTCTAATTTCGGAAGAAAATAAACGGACAGTCACATGTTTTCGTTGATTGGTCGAGGTGACCTCAGTATGCACAGAATAAAGTCACGTTATGTCCTGACCCCTTTCAATAGTAACTACCGTCACTAATCAGGAGAGAGTTGATTAAACTTGATTTGAATTCATGTTTTCGTTAGGCACTTTAATATCTTGCAGTGTTTTTTTTTAAAGACAAAACTAATATGCTTAAATTTGCTACGTACTGCAGTTCAGATTAATTAAAGCTTTAACTTTAAGGGTTGACGTCCACGATAAAATGGCGCCTGTTTCATCTAGTCTGGTTTTGTTGATTACGAGGAGGTCGTGGTTTAATTCCCGGCTTGGTGTATTGAGGTTAGCTTTTCCTACTCGATTTTATGTTCTTCTTTCACGCAAATGCGGATATAGTTTTTTTTATAAATCCTACCCTGTGGGTATTTCTGAGGGAGATTAAGACGGGATGCATACGAAATATAAACATAATTAATTGTATTCCACACTGCAGTTAATAAAAGGTGTGTTGCATCTTACAACCTACAATTTTGCAAGGTCTTGTAACTTAATGAGTTAGAAGTTTTCCTTGACTATTCTCTACGATTATAATTGTGGTTACGTATTGAAACAGTACGGTCCCAGACATAAATTACTTATTTCAAGCTTACTTAAATTATATGGCATTATAAACTTGAAAGTTCATTGCCGGACTTACAAAAAGTACGCCACCTATCTCTACCTTGAGATAGTTCTATTCAGTCCCCCCTCGTTACACATTATCTCTTTAAGGTCCATTATAATTTTATCCTCCCATTTGCATTTAGGTTTTCCCAATGGTCTCGCTCCATTGGGTTTAACCAGTCAATACCGCGAATATGGTTATAGAATCTCCTATTCGTGCTACATATCCTGCCCACCGTAATCTGCAAGAGTTGATTAACTTAACAATATATTGTGCTGAGCTCAGGGTATTTAACTTATCATTAGGTAACCTCCTACACTCAACAGTATTTTCATCCCATTTTTAGAGCAAATATTTCTGTAGTTATCGTGTTTTTGAACGAGCTAGGAGATTTTAATATTGGGAGGTGCCTCCTAAAACCATCCAATACCAAACGTAATTTAAAAGAAGCTATAACTCACTTCGGTGTTCAAATGATTTGAAGCGTCACACTCACAAAATACTGGACTTCTGGTGAAAGGGAGGGATACCAGAACTCTAAATCCACACGAGTGTACTGGGGATGTATTTATTACTAAATGGTTTTACATTCTCCAGCCACGCAAATTAGAGTATACCTCTAAATTCAACCTTTTTCATTCCTAGCACATTAGCGTAATTAGTACACATGCGTATAGCCCTAACGGGTAGTAAGACGCGGTGCTAAAGAAAACATCTCAGTTGCACAGTAATACTTGTAAAAATTGGGGGTGGGGTGGAAGAGGTTTGAGGAAAAATTCAAAGGGAATGATAAAAAAAAAAGTGTAAGGAGAAAGAACATTAAATAAACCCCTTCTAGATATCTTCTTAAAGCGTTGAATGTTCAAAAAAATATTCAAGAGAGGAGAATATAATCCCCATAGGAATCTGGAGGGTAGGGTTTTTTTCTGATGATCTTAAGGGCCTCTTCGTGACCTATGTTTTTTTCTGGTGGGGGCCTTGGGCAACACTTAGTAGAACCATTATATAGATCACTGAAAATATCTAGCATACGTATGACAAATTTAACGACTAGATATTGATATTCAAAGTATATATTATTGACACATAAAAAGTGATCTTAAAGTTTCCCTAGGAAAAAAATAACAGAATAATAAGTTAGTTTATACTCATTAAATAATCATCCTTCCCCTGGCAAACAAATTTATGGGTGCATAATTATTTTCAACCATAAACTTAACTAGATCAACACTATTAATTAAATAGTAAAATAGTAAATAATATTATAGCTAATTACGCCGTAAATATTGTTATACTCCAAACTATACAGTTGTATAAAACATTATCTACGTAATGGGATTCAAAAGATTTTTTTTCTTCTTTTTGTTCTTCTTTTTGTTCTTTTGACATTTCAAGGATATATAATTTGTGACGTCAGTAAAATGGTTAAAAACTTCATTGTATTTAATGATATATTTGTTCACGTCTTTGTATAGTAGGTTCACGGTCATTTGAGGGTTAAATTAAAATCATTTTTTGTTGTTGTTGTTGTTAGGTTGGTAAATATTCCAAGTATGATCAAATAAGAGGTTTTTTCATTGGAAGGGAATTGAAATTTAATGACGAATGACTTCTTCAGTAAAAAATTGCAATCCCATGAATTAACATTGGAAGGGGGAGGGGTCAGGTTACAGGGGGAAGGAGGGGATACAAACTTAAAGCAACGTTCGTATACAAAAAAACTTTGTAAATACCTCAATAAATACATTGTGGTTTTATCATCAACTTTAAAAAACAACATGAAAGTACATGAATCAAGGGATGTGCAATACGCGAAAGAAGTTTGAAAGGGGTATTTTTTGAACCTGGGCGGAACGAGGTGCGTACATAGTTTTTCAATCTGGCCATCCTAGGATCTGTTTATATTAACTTTGGTTACAACCCACCTCAGTGGCGTAGTTAGCTAACGCACAAGTTGAGACTGCCGAGAACGGGGAAATCGAGGTTCGAATCTCGGTCGGGCAAACTGGGGGTGGTTTATTACTAAATGGTTTTCCCCTCTCCCTCCACTCAAATGCGGAGTCACTTCCTCCAAATTCAACCTTCCCAATTCCTAACCCATTAGCGTAATTAGTACATAAGCGTATAGCTCGAACGGGTAGTAAGACAAAATGCTAAATAAAATAAAACACATTGTTTACCCTGGCAGCCCTCCACGTCACGACACTGCTTTCTTTCTCTCTGCCATGGCTTTTCATGGCCTATTACTATGGCTTTATTAAAATGTATAGCGATTTTTTGTACTTTATAGGATATCATTTGTTTTTTTATGAAGAGCTATAAGAGGTTCGTTGGGTAGGTCATGGCCGCAAAGGTTGCAACTAAGCGATTTGTGAGTTTGGAAAAAAACTTGAATAGGATATTTAGTTTTTTGCATGACTTAGCATCATCTATTTTACCATTTATTTATTGTGAAAGATACTCTCTTCGGAGGCAGCGTAGGACACCACTTTAATAATAGACTGGACTGCAAATGACAGGGAGCTTGGGGTTCAAATCCCGGTTGGGTGCACTGAGGGTGGTTTTTTCCCTAAAATTGGTGTAAGATTTCCCTCTAAACAAATGTAGGTATACTTTCTAGACATTCAACATTCCTAATCGCTATTAACAATTAATAAATATGCGTATAGCCTGAACGGGTAATAAGACGTGGTTATAAAAAACAAATAAAACATAGAAAGATGAAAAGATTACCTGCTTCCTGAATTTTCTTGGAAGGCTATTGGAAAGCTTGTTATGAAAAATTACCCTCAGTACACCCAGCTGGGATTCTAACTCTGATCTCCCCATCGTCAGTAGTGCAGTATATTGTGAAAGTGATGCGAGAGTTAGACCATCTGGGCACCGATGCTTATCTTAGGGTAAACCCACATCTAAAAACTAAAAATATAACCATACATATTTTTTGTAGTTTAAAGTGTATTCAAGAGTTCCCAGACGCTGATAACCATGAGTTAGTGTCGAAAAAAAAACACTTTTATAAGGAAAACTATCTTTGGTTTATGAAAATTGCTTCTTCGGCACTCAATCGATTGGCACTTACTCTTCTCTTCCATTCTCCTCTACTCTTATTCATTCTCATAATTTCCTTATATCTCCTTTCACCAATATCCATCTTATCGGGCCACCCTTTCCCCATCCTTCCTTCCAATTTTCCTTCCAAGATGTTGACCATAAGAACTCATTGTTTATAAATAATATATAACCAAGATTCTTCTTCTCATTTCAATCAAGTTCCATTTCTTTCTCTTTTCATTCACTAGGTTGAAAACCCGTTTATTTATGACCCTATCTGTCCAAAATATCTTTTCTACCATGTTTAAAAAAAATCCAGTGGCAAAGACAAACTCATATAAGAAATAACTGATATTATTTCGACGCAGGCTATATCGTTACTAAATAAAAATAGGCCTACACCATAAATTAACTGTCAGTTGCTATAATATCAACCATGTTATAAAAATAGCTTCCCCAGATGCAAAAGCTAATAATGTTCCCACTCATATAAAGTGCTTTTATTTTCACTGCTGTTTTTAATGTGCACTTTCTAAACACACGGATAACATCAGAACACCATGTACAAACTAATTTTAACCTTGGACAGTACTCCTAATACTGCACACACAGCTCTCGTGCCTAAATATTTGCTAACTCGAAACAGTGTGAAACCATTATACAAATAGTAAATATCTTCGTCAGCATCACCGGTAATCGAATCAAGGTCCTATAGAATTGTGATGTAGTCCACTTACTCGAAATAACGGACTGCATTTAAGAAGCTTGAAATGAGCCCGTAAAGCTATTACGGTAAGCTTTAATTTTGTAGTTTTATCATTCTGTAATATTGTAATATAGAGAGTGTCAATACATTCTGTTAATAATACTTATTGACTAATACCAGTGGGCACGTGGGCAAAGACGTGAGTCTCATCTTGTTTTTCTTTCTTTTTTTACACTGCCTCTCGCTACCCGTTCGAACTAATTATTATTAATATTATTATTATTAGCACCGCGTCTTACTACCTGTTCGTGCTATACGCACTTACGCTAATGTGTAATGGTAGGGTGATTGCGAGATGAAATGAAGGACCTACAGTTTAACGTGGAATCCAAACCACGGTGGAGCCCTGGTATTCCCCACATTCACAATATGTCTTGTCAGAGGTGAAGGAAGAGTTTGGTAATCAGATAAATCTTTGCCGCGACCGAGGATTGAACCCCGGCCGTCAGCACAGAAGTCTGACACCTTACCCCTAGACCGCCAGGTCACCTTCGTACTAATTGCGCTAATGCTTTTAGGAATGAGGAAGGTTTCACTTAGAGGAAGTGTACCCGCATTTGCGGGGAGGGAGAGGGGGAAAACCACTATAGTACTGTACACCCGACCAAAATTCGAACCTTGATCTCCCCGTCATCGGCAGTCTAATCTTCTGTGAATAGCGCTTTAGACCACTCAGCCACCGAAGCGGGTCATCTCGTCTAGTCTTTTTTTTGTCAGTGGTGAGGAGGTTGAAGTTTAAATTCCAGGTGGGTGTCTTAGTGGTGTTTCGTTTCCATAAGTGGTTCCCAACTAAACATGTGAAGGCGGAAACGTCTTTTATAAATTCTTTCTTCCAAATCCCCGACTCTCCAGGGTAAATAAACGATTAGCCTGTAGGGGTACTAATAATAATAATAATATTTCTCGTCTGGGCAACATCACTCGTAGCTCATTTTGTGGAAAATTAGCCAGTACTGATGTACCGTTGCCCAGGGAACGCCCAAATATACTGATCGTACATCCTTTCCTTGGAGGCTCTTTCCATGTCCCGAAGAGATGAGGAGATGAGTATTGCGAGTATGAGGGTGTGGAACCAGTGAAAACACTTAGGCTTGATTCACACGTTCACCGAAAATTAGAAAGCAGAGTCTGCGCAGTAATTCACACTCTTTAAGTTGACCCATTGTGACAAAGAAAACCAACCCCTTTAATTGTAAAACATATTTACAATTAATTAGAGTAACAAAATATATATTATTTCCTCTTATCCTGTTGATGTACGTACAGTTGTGCCAACATTGAATCTATTTATTTTCACTTCCCAAATAAAATAACTTTGAGCTTTCTTTAACCTCTCATCCATACGTCACTATTCTATCAATATTTCTAGTTCTAAATTGTATCACCTCTTTGGTGTGTATTTGGAAAGTTGCTTTTGTTTTGTTTTTAAGAATTGAAGGGGACGATTAGTTTTTGTTTTATGTTTGGCGTCGCTATTAAAGATGATATTAAAGCCGGGATGTTTTAAGTGCACAATCAAGAGGTAAAAAGGGACACAGTGTTGCAAGTTATTACAAAGTTGAACTATAAAAGATTTACACAAGAGTGTTGAATTTAACTTGGAGAGGAAGTGAGAAGTTTATTCATATCTTTAATTAAATATAAAGAATACGTAGTTTTCAACTACAGAATGGCTATGGGTGATAAGTTCCCAATTTTTTGTTTTGTTGCTACAATTTTAATCAGTCACTTAGTGACTATATCTTAAGATAACTTACAACAAGGAAAATAGAACTATGAGCAGCAAGGCTACTTATTAATTTTAATTTTAATTATGGTATAGTAATCAATACCTTGTTAACAAAACAAAGTTTATACATATTAAGATAAAATTTACAGACACCAAAATTTTAACTTTGTTTCAAGAAAATTATGTTACCTTAGATATGTAAATTAACGGAGCTCCATAGGCAGGATTTGATAAGACAAAAGGTGACCTGGTGGTCTAGGGGAAAGGTGTCAGCCTTCTGTGCTGGCGGCCGGGGTTCAATCCTCGGTCCCGGCACATATTTATCTGATTACCAAACCCTTCCTTCACCTCTGACAAGACATCTTGTGAATGTGGGGAATGCCAGGCCTCCACCGTGGTTCGGATTCCACTTTAAACTGTAGGTCCTCCATTTCATCTCACAATCACCCCACCATTACACATTAGCGTAAGTGCGTACAACCCGAACGGGTAGTAAGACGTGGTGATAATAATAATAATAATAATAATAATAATAATAATAATAATAAAATTCAGAGTACATAAATAACCAAACAAATAACATAAAATAGTTTATTTATTTAATTCATGATAACTATTAATTTTGTTACATTACAAGATTATATAAAATACAGGTGTAAGTGTATTTCTTATGTGTTTTACCCCAAGCATTATCAACCAGCTTCTTGTTGTATCATGTAATATTGCTACGGCCACCGGACAGGCAAAGAGAAGGGATTTCCTAATCATGGGTTTAAACCCAGTGGTCCTGAGATAAGGTTTCTCGTGCAACTGAGCTAAATAATAAAATAATATACATGTATTTTATACAACTTTAAGATAATTATAAATATATAATGTTTTTTCACACCATGATGCATCGCAACTCTTTAAAACAGTTGATTATCAACCCATTTTAATTTCTAGTGGATAAACATATATTTTAGATCATTTTCCCGATGGATGTTTTAAAATTATAATGCTGTGTCGTGGCACAAACCAATACTTCGATACTCACCTCTTACCCGCCTAGGTGGCGTAGTTGGCTAACGCGCTTGTCGTGTTGAGCTCGACTGCTGAGGACAGGGAGATCGAGGTTCGAATCTCGGTCGGGTGAACTGGGTGTGGTTTTTCCTAAATGGTTTTCCACTCTTCCTCTACGCAAATGCGGGTTCAATTACTCTAATTCAACCTTCCCAATTCCTAATCCATTAATGTAATTAGTACTTAAAGTGTATAACCCGAACGGGTAGTAAGGCGCGGTGCTAAATATTAATATAAATTACTCACGTCTTACATTAACGAGTTATTTAAAATATCCTCACAATGGCCAACGAAGCTGTCTGCTCACTTCTGGCTGGAAAGCACAAAAGTTGACAACTGCGCATGCGCACTAATTTGAGATGGTAGGTTCTGAGATTTGATTGGTTCTCCTGTGCCTAACATCTCGAGCAAAGTGGACAAAGTAGAGAATATTTTAACTCCAGCAGAATAGCTCGCACCGATTAAGCGGATATCTTGTGATTGGCTTAGAGGGTGTCATGTGACCACGTTTCTGTTCTGCGTTAGTTTTTTCGGCGAACGTGTGAATCTTCAGTAAAACCTAGCTTGGGCCCAACTAACCAAACACTGATGACTGTTGGGGTAATTTTCCAGCCGGGAATTGAACCTGGTACCCCTAAGTCCGTAGCCAGGTGCACTGACCCCTACACCTCGGGGCGGCCGGTTTGTAGGTGTATTAAAGACGTGGAAAACATAGTTATACTCCATTCACGGTAGGAATTACTCTCTTAAAAATCTTTTCTTCCTATCAATATCCTAATTAATAATAGATTTCTGATAGGGGAAAGGGCCTTTCAGAAAACAATTACTACTTTGAACAGACTTCATGCGCAATATTAATTTGAAAATGTCCGAAAGAATCTAACGTTTGGGTTTAAAATATGTGTCAAACAATCGAATGGGGCATCACCAAGAATATGGTGCTATCCATGTAATCGTAATATGAATGAGTAGCAAATTAAACTGTGGATGAGGGAGACCTGTGTACAATATGCTTGCTCTATCTTTTACGTGTATTGATTAACCTTATAAATGATTATATCAACAATGATAAATATTATTGCTTCAGTGGTCGCATGGCTTAAGGTGTCACCCTTGCAAGAGGATGGATCGCCGATATTAGGAAAATCGGGGTTTGAGTCCCAGTCGGATGTAATGAGGATGCACTTTCCTAAATTGTTTCCTAGTCTTCCTCTACGTAAATTGGGGCATATTTCCTCTAAGTTTTACGCCTCTTATCTCTACAATATTAGTCCTAAAGTAATTAATATGAAGTGGGTGACCTAATGGTCTAGGGGTAAGGTGTCAGACTTCTGTGCTTGGTGTCCGGGGTTCAATCCTCGGTCCCAGCACAGATTTATCTGATTACCAAACCCTTTCTTCACCTCTGACAAGACGTGTGCTAATCACAAATTGTGAATGTGTGGAGTGCCAGGCCTCCACCGTGGTTCGGATTCCACGTTAAACTGTAGGTCCTCCATTTCATCTCACAATCACCACTACCATTGCACATTAGCGAAAGTGCGTATAGCCTGAACGGGTAGTAAAATACGGTGCTGATAGTAATAAATCATATGAATGCCATCTCTACAATATTGGTCCTAAAGTAATTAATATGAATGTTACCAACTTTGGTGGCTCCATGGTCTAAGATGTCACTCTCGAAATGGACTGGACTTCCTATGGCAGAGAGATTGGGGTTCGAATCCCAACAGATTTACTGAAATGAGGGTGTTTATCCTTGAATGGTGTTCAAGTCTCCTTCCAAGCGAATTCGGGCACATTTGCCTCTAAAATTCAATATTCTTAATCCTGAACACATTAGAGTAATTAGTCTACAAATTCGTAGTTGCGTAAAGATCGAACGGGCTGTAATACATGGTGAAAATAACACTGGTAGAGTAACCAAAATTGAAAAACAATTCACGATAGATATCTTCCAACTGTCTTATAAAAGTAGCTCTCAAAATGTGAGAGGGCGTGTAGATTCATAGAAATGTATCTAGTAGCTTTATGAACTTTCAAAAGAAGGTTATCTAACAGGCAATTGACTAAATTCTGCGTTAATAGGCTCACTACGTTCGCCAACATTGGCGTTAGTCCCATCTTGTCCGGTTTGATGGTGGTGGGAAAGTCAAGGTTTTAATTCCAGCCGAGTGTATATGTGTTTTTTTCTTAATGATGTTCCACTCTCACTCCACTAATGTAATTCCAGAGCAGTTTTTTTGATAGGTCTTACTGTTTATCCACAAGAGACCTCCAAAGAAAGGTATGCACCAACTTTAAAGTTGCTCTGTCATTTTGATTTTTTTTTTCGGGGGTTACATTATTTTTGTTTTAACTTTTTGGAATTTTACCGTCGGCTACAGGCTAGAAGCTATTTAAGTTTGCCAAATTTCAAGCTTCTAGCTCATCTGGAAGTGAATAATCATTAATGTATGTGAGTGAGTCAACCGTGTGGCTTTTATATTAGTATAATATCTCAATAGTGTGAATACGTGAATAATCTGAATGGGTAGTAAGATGCACAAAAAGTACATTATGTAAAAATCCAAAGAGCCGATGGCAAGAAATATTTTAAAAACGAATAAACAGAGTACCTCATGTGTTACCTCTTTCACTAAGTAAAGAATGATACACGCAAATTTCTGAGGAAAAAAAAAAGTTTATAAGAACTTGAGCAAAAAAGAATCTAGTTTTTATCTGAATTAATTTGTTTTTTTGTTTGCATGCTGAGAGCTGCTCAACGAAAAATTTGACTGATCAGTACCGTTTGGTATTTGACTCTGTTTTCTGTCTCATCTAGTCTTGTTTTCCAGTGACGGGGATTTCTAGTCTCAGACATTCGTGTGGAAGGCAAGTGGAATACCATTGAGGAAAAATTAACACCGTTGGTAGACCCAACCGAGACGTTAGCCCCTATCTCCCCGTTATCAGCAGTTTCTTAGTCAAATTAAATCCGTACAGCCTGGAGGTGTAGTAAGGCTGGGAGGAAAAACACATTAATCGAACCTTCATTCTATCACAAACAGTATCTTTGAAACAACAACTACTATTTTGATTGTCGCCAAGAGCTTTCCATTATCCAATCAATTTATTGTCAACATGGATGTAAACTCCAACCACTTTAAAAATACTTAATTAAACGTCCACACTACAACTTCTTCAGCCATAACTTGTTGAATCAATGTTTATAAAGTCACGGTTTCATTCTGTTTCTGATTAGTGAGATCAAGGGTTCAAATCCTGACCAACTAAATTGGGTGTTAATTATCCGCCATATGGTTTTTCCATCCTCTTTCCATCTCATCGTCCTTCCATTCTCTTTCTCTCTCCATAGCTTCATAATATATTATTATTATTATTATTATTATTATTATTATTATTATTAGCAGCACCGCGTCTTACTACCCGTTCGGGTTTTCATAATATACTAATCGACTCGAACCGTTTGTGACTAAATGTCAAGACTTGTCGAGTCTGGTTTTCCGGTAACGCGGGGGTTGGAACTAGAGTTCCGGTTGTGTGTACAGTGGGTAGTTTTTATTAAATAGTCCCCTTCTCGCTCTTTACTCTCAATCTCCTATCCCTCTCCTTTCGCTCTCCTTTCAATCTCCTTCCAATTTCTTCTCTATCTCCTGTCTATTTCATCTCAATCTTCTCTCAATATCCTATCTCTCTCCTCTATATCTCCTGTCTCCCTCCTACCTATCTTTCTCTCTCTATCATATTACTCTTTATTCTTTATACCCGCTTCGGTGGCTGCATGGTCTAAGGCGCCACTCCCTTGTTAGCCTAGACTCCCGAAGACGGGGAAATAGGGGTTCAAACCCGGTCGAGTGTACTGAGGGTTGTTTTTTAAAAAATAACTTTCCACACAAATGCGGGTACATTTCCTCTAAATATAAACTTCCTAATCCCTAAAACTATAAGTTTAATTAGTACCCTACAGAAGCATAAAGCTCGGACGGGTGGTAAGATGTGGCGATAAAAAATATATACTTTTCTCATATTTTTTTTAAAAAAATTTTTCTTTTATTTTATTTTTCATTTTATCATTTTCTTTTTCTTTCTGTCATTTTATTATTCTCTAATTTTTACTCTTTTCATACGTAAATGCGCGTACTATTCCTCTAAATCTTACCTTCTGTAACTCCATCCCGTTTACACGATAAAACACATATACTTTAGGGGCCACGTGGTGTAAAGCGCTACTCTCTCAATATAATAGACTCCCGAAGAAGGGGATATCGAGGTTCGATCCCAGTCAAGTGTATTGAGGTTGGTTTTTCCTAAATGGTGTTCCACTTTAACTCTACGCAAATGCGGGTGTATCTATTATATTCAAACTTCCTAACGCCTGTCACATAGGCGTATAACCAGAAAGGGTAGTAATACGTGGTGCTAAAAAAAAGTATGTCTCTCACAGGTTGTAAGAAGTGATGGAAAAAATCCTCTTAGCACAGTGGTGTATTATTATTATTATTATTATTATTATTATTAGCACCACATCTTACTACCCGTTCGGGCTTTACGCACTTACGCTGATGTGTAATGTTAGATGATTGTGAGATGAAATGAAGGACCTACAGTTTAACGTGGTATCCGAACCACGGTGGAGGCCTGGTATTCCACACATTCACAAGTTGTGATTAATACACGCCTTGTCAGAGGTGAAGTAAGGGTTTGGTGATAAGATAAATCTTTCCCGGGACCGAGGATTAAGGAGAAGGGGGAGGGGGCCAGGCCACTGACCCTTTTTCATATAGCACGTATCCCACACACATTTTATCACCAGCAAGAATAAATGTGGTGGTTAGCACATATTATTTTACTAGAAATAGTACTAAGTCAATTAATTCACTGATAAACTTTTTGAGAATTATGTTAAAAACATTTACTTTTGTATTTTAAGTTTGAATAGCAGATTATACTACTGACCATTGGTTAGCTTTCTATTTAATTACGTATTTCAATCAGAGGGCTGAACGGATATGTGGTGATTAGAGACAGTTTGAGTTTGGTGCTCAAATTCTACCATGAAACCCTTACCCGCCCATTAATTAGCCATTGTTTGGATATTTTATGGGGTATCTCAAACTCTCCTTGGTTCCAGAGGAGTGAGAAAGGGGGAGGCCCCAGCCCTCTAATTAAAATTTGGGAACGTAGATCAGTATTAGTGGGTACGCAAAATATAGTCAAGCTCGTCTGATATTTATTATTATTATTTGGCTGGTGACCGGGATTTTGGGTCCCGAATCTTGACTAGTCATACTGGATATAGTTTTCCCAAAAATGTTTCCCACTATTCTTCCAAGCAAACTCGGGTACATATCATATACAATCTTCCTTACTCATCCCTTACCTCACAAGTGTGATTAAATACGGATGATCTGGGATGAGTAGTGGAAAAAGAATAGTTTTAGCAGCACATTCGCGAAATTACACTTCCGGTTACTTATCAAATTGTTTTTGGCTCCTGAAGTCACGGTATGTGCGAGCAAAACTTTTTAACTCATCACTAATGTAAAGGTGATTAGACATGGAGAAAGAAAGTACACGAATATTAAAGTAAAGAGCATGTCGTTAAGATGATAGCCTATCGTCGGTTTCTTGCCAAGGTCAGGATTGGCCTCTGCGCGGCGTGTGACCATCGCGGTTTGGAAATCATTCTGTTGTCGCTGCAGCCAGAGGCTAGTCGTCGCTTTGGAGACTCCTTTCCACTCTGCTGATACTTCGAAACGTGACGACGAGCATGCCAAAAGGTAGGGTTCAGTTCACTGCCTAGTAAGCACATTTTTCACGCTCTAAGGCTTTGTTGTGTTACCACATCGGTTTACAAGACGTATAGCTAGATTGTTTTTTTCTTCAATATTTTTGTTTTTTAAATTTTGCAAAATATGCACATTTTTGTTCTATGTCAAGGAATTGGTTACGTTTGCCAAGAAATTAACATTTCTGCAAATCCATACAGTTTTTTTTTTCTATAGAGAAAGGACGGGAGGCATTGTCAATCTTTTTGTAATTAATTAGTTTTTGGGTGAGGAGGGTAATAGTGGGGAATTTGGCTCGGAATCTTTAATCACTTATTTAGTTCTTAATTAATTTCTTGAGCGGGAGGGGATTTGGAAGGGGCATTTTGTTTGGAGCTCTCGCCACTCATTTTTGCTCTCAATTCGTTTATTTGGTGAAAAACTGGGGGTATGGGTTTAATGGGGGCACTTTGTCTTGGGACCCTAATACTCTTTTTGTTTAGAGTTAATTTCTGTTCTGATTCGGTGGCTGCATGGTCTAAGGCATCATTTTCGTGTTAGATTGCCCTGCCACTGACAGGAAAATTGGGGCTCGAATCCCAGCCAGGTGTATTAAGGGTGGTTTGTACTTAATGGTTTTCCATTCTACCTACGCTCAAATGTGGGTAAACTTCTTCTAAATTCAATCTTAATCATGCATAACTCATTGGTGTAGCTAGTATATATATATATATATATATATATGTATGTATAACCTGAATCGGTAGTAAAACGTGGTGACAAAAAAAAATCATATGTGTGAGTGTTGGGGATGCTTAAAACTTAATCTATAGTAGACAACATTAATTTTCAAGCTGCAAAATGATATTTCTATTAATTAATATTATCATATAAGGTTGTGTAGGCCCATTTTCCAAAATTGTAAGGCTGGTTTAATAATGTGATAGGTCAAAATAATTATTATGACTAATTTGGTTTTCTTAAAAGCAACTTAATTTGTTCATAATGGCCATAATTACGTTTCTGAATCGCTAAAGAGGTCAGATACAAATATTTAATAGGCCTCTTTGAGTTAAAATTAGTCCTCAAAAATTTGAAAGTCCAATTTTGTCTATCCTCAATATAAGATTGTTAAGGAACAATTTATTATCTCTCAATCAAGATAAACCCTTATTATCTCCTGGAATGAATGCCCTAATGCGGGTACATTTCCTCTAAATGAAACTTTTCTCATTCTTACTTAATAAGTTTAATTAAATACGTTTAGACCAGACGGGTAGTAAGACGTGGGGCAAGTATAATAATAAAAACTTGTTTTTTTAATACATATGTGTGATATTTTAGAATTATTCTTTTATTTAAAAGTTTTTTATACGTGACTATTTTTTTAATCTATAAACTTAAATGCTCGTGTTGGAATTGGCGCAAATCTGGGATAATATTAAGTAAAATACGTAATTTAATTTGTACCAACATAGTGCATACAGATTTGTATTAAATAATGAAAATGTGTTTTTGAAATAATCATATTAAGAAAATAAGTTTGTTTCTTCTTGACAGGAAAATTAAGCTTATATTAAAGTAGTAGTACATATAAGCTTTAAAGCTGGATTTATCTAGATATCTATCTATATTCCCCAGTGGTATTTTTATTTCTTGCTCTATTACTCTTCTATTAAATTAAGACAAGTTATTATTGGTATTTTGCTTGCGTTCATCAATATAATAGTTCATGTTTATTACGAGTAGAAAATCACACTTTATTTGCAAAACACTTTTATTTTTATCATAGAATATTTCTTCTGGATAGTAAAAAATATATTTTTCTATATATGTATTTTCATGTTATTTTGATATTACTCTTTTTTTAGGAGTCATTCTTCTTTAACGACACCTAGCATTTTCAACGAATACACACAATCCGTGGTTTATTATTTATATGTTACCCACATAATTACCTTTAAAAATCAATTTAGTGTTAAAGGTGAATTGACGAACAGAAATAGTATCTTAACTTCCTCCATAATAAATGTATTAGAGAGGATAAGGTCCCCTTTATTGTAAATGCAAGGGTTCAGGAAAATAACTTTATATGTTATCTATCTTATAAAATATGAAATAAAAACTACGTTTAGTTGCTCGGAAAGATGCTAGGTAGCATTTGCAGCAATAATCTAAAACAAACTATATTATTTAGAGGGGGATATGGATAAAATCAAAACTGCTTTATTTGTGTTTTAAGAATATTTTGAACTTCGAAAAATTGGCATAAACATAATAAGCTTGTACTTTGTAGATTACAAGATCTTTTTGATTTGCTGTGGTATACATTTACTAAGTTTTGATAGTTTAGCATCTGATTTCAAGCAGGTCAAATCATGAACATTTTTTCTTTTAAACATTAACTAAGTATATACCCATCTTAATTAGCGCTACTTCGCAATAAACTAGACTGCTTATGATGCGGAGATTAAGGTTCGAATCTTGATTGGGTTTATTGAGGCTTTTCTCTGAAATAGCTTTCCACTTTCCCTCCACACAAATTCAGGTACACTTCCTGTAAGTATAGCTTTCATAAACCTTAAAACCATTAGTGTAATCAGTACATAAACATATAACCCGAACGGTTATTAAAGACGTGGCGCTAAAAAAATACTAAAATAAATATAACTAATAACATCGTCTTTATTTGGGTGAAGTTAATGCCAGCTCCTTTTCTTGCACATAACCGCTTAATAATAAATGTGTATTTAATACTTATGTGCTAGTTAAACGATAGATAAAAACTAATTTGCAATGACGCGGTGATAAAAAAAAATTAAGCATAGATAAATTCATTTATGTCAGCATAAAATAATATAGTTTAATTTTTTTTCTCTTTACCTAGATGCACTTAATAGAAAAATTAAAAATCAGCGGAAGTGCTATGTTACAACAACAAAACCATAACTACGTTTCGACTTGTACGTTTCTAGCATCACTTCGCATTTAAAAAAGTGACCTTTATACAACCCTAATATTTATGTTAAAATACATTCTATTATTAAGAATGGAAAACTTTGAAATAACAAATTTTAAAAGTATAAAACTGGAATGGATCAAAAATAATAAATAAATATATACATCAATAAATGTAAGTACAATTTCACTTACAATCTACTCATACCGTTGGACACGAATCCCAGCTAAGTATAATAATGGGTTGTATTATAAATCATTTCTCACTCTCCTTCAACACAAATTAGGGTATATTCCTTTTAAATTATATCTTCTTTATTTCTAAGCCCTTATGTTTTTTTAATAGATAATCTGTCTCTTGGTATATTTTTGGGCTATCAATACGTTAATTAATCTAATGATATTGAGATGAGTAAGGTATAATTTTAAAGGAAATGTGCCCATAATTGCGTTCGAGGAGAGTGGGATACTATTTAGGAAGAAATCCACCCAACCACGGCTCGAATCATGATCCACCACCACTTAAAATTCATTATATATGTGAGAGTGACGCGTCAGAACCTGCGACCACCGATAAGGGCACCTCAGTGTTGTAAATATCCGGATATCCCCGACGGCTAGTAAGGCGCGGAGATTGGAAAAATAATTTACAGGCTGAATAGATTATCTCACACGAACCACAAAGCCTTGACACTACTCGTTCATTAAATTGAAATTACATACAATTGTAGCTTCCTTTTAAATATTTTTTTTTATGAATTATGAATAATGTATGCTATCTTATATACGCCATTTAAATATTGATTTCATATTTAAAACATTTATACGTAATATCATTTTATGTGTACTGTACATTTAAAGGTTTTAAAATAATTCGACAATATTTTTTAAGAGGTGTATAATTATAAACTATATTTAATAGTGTAGTGATTCAATTATTTAAATACCTACATTTCACGAGCTATAAGGGGTCATACTTGCTATTTTATGCTTTTTTCGTACTATTGTTGAGGTTGTTGAGGCTGAAATGTAGTATAACTAGATATTCAAATGATATGTACACAATGAAGTATCAATTATATTAATTCTAATCATAGTATTACCATTACAAATATTTTATTAACAATGACCAATGGTACGTAAAAAGCAAAAGAGAGCACGTTTGGCCCCTTAAATTCGTGAACTGTAATTATTTGAAATGATTGAATCATTATTTATAGCTTATAGTCATACTTACCTACTCAATGGGATTAGAAACTCGAAAGTTCACTACCGTACTTACAATAGTACGCCACCTATCCCTATTTTGGCTAGCTTTATCCAGTCTGCCACATTACACGCCTATATTTTAGGTACAGTAGCCCCATGGCTTCTTTGGTGCTGACTGACAGCTCACAGCTGACTTGATAGCTGTTAAACACATGTTTTTCAGATCATATGGTTCGGCGTAGGGATACATAACTTGGTCTGGTAACTTTTCAAAGCTTTCAGCTCTCAGTCAGCACCAAAGAAGCCATGGGGCTAGTGTATATTCCAATTTTATCCTCCCATCTGCCTATAGGTCACCTCTTACATTCGCGCTGCATATCCTTCTCACCGTAATTTACGAAATTTGATTAGCCTAACAGTGGCTTGTGATGAACACAGGGTATTTAACTCATCATTATATAACCTCCCCCACTTCCCATTAGCCCCTATCCCTTTTTAGACCAAATATCTTCCTAGGCACCATGTTTTCGAACATCCTAAGTTTGTTTCTTGTCATCTAAGGTAAGAGACCACGTTTCACACTTGATAAAACTGTGCAGTAAAATTTTTGGTGGTCGAATTACCTTAGAAGGACGGGAACACTACGAGCTGAGAATGACTCTGCAGTATTGAAGATGTGTCGTTCTCTAGTACAATACAACACATTGTTTTGCAAGGTTGTTTTCGAATAAAAAAAACCAATGTCATCTTTATAAGCTAACACATGCTAATCAACAAAATTAAATATTAAAAATGTTTCCGTTTGGCAGGGAAATACATAGCACTGTAATAACAAAGCCCATAATTTCACACCAACACACCACTTTAATTACCAGCCATACCCCTATTCGGGCATAGGTAAACTGGGCACTTTTTTTTATCCCAGTCTACTAACAACATTTTCTATCCAAGGTAAATTGGGCACTGCCGATGCCCAATCCAACAATCTCTCACATAAAAGTACCCAATCCACTAACGCTTCCCTATTCTTTTTGTGGGAAAATAGTGACACGTATTTCTAGAATAATTTTAAATTAATAAAACCATTTGTTAATTACAATTTAGAATTTTAATAATGTTGTTTGGGTGAATATTCCTTATATATTAATTAAAGAAGATAATTTTAATGGTATTAATGTGTGATAAATATTTTTAAAAACACATTCAATTGAGTCTTCACGAAAATCTTCATAGTTAATTCCTAGTTTGCAGGGAAATAATAATTAAAATGTATGAATTATGCGCACTTAATCAATAATTGAAGCGGCCAGGGTGAAAGAAGATATGTTACAAAATCAATATTTTTAGGAAAAAACAAAAAATTGTGCAAGTTGGAGGAATATAGATATTGATCATTTATTGTTGTTTATCATTTCAAGGAAGGAAAACTTTTTTTTTGGTGATAATGGGCTATTTATAATTTTGTTCGTATCCCTTTTTATATTAAACTATATTTTTTAGGCTATCAATAAGAAAAAATACCACCAATGCTTTTTTTAACTAAATATTTTAGGAAAATTTGTTTAGAGAAAAGAATAGTATAATGTTTACAAAGCAACAAAGATAAAAAATTTAAAAAGTAAAGATATAAGTTATCGCATAATACATTATAATATGCTGCACAGAAAACGTCTTATCACTTATCATTCGTGCCATCATGACTGTCCTCGTTTTGATAATGCACTCTCGTCCTTGCTTCCACCACTGATATTAGCCATCCCTGCAACATGATATATTATTTATTATTTTTAGCACATCGTCTTACTACCCGTTCGGGTTATACGCTCTTACGCTAATGTGTAATGGTAGGGTGGCTGTGAGATGAAATGGAGGACCTACAGTTTAACGTGGAATCTGAAACATGGCGGAGGCCTGGAATTCCACACATTCACAATTTGTGATTAATACACGTCTTGTCAGAGGTGAAGGAAGGGTTTGGTAATCAGACAAGTCTGTGCCGGGACCGAGGATTGAGCCTTGTATCCCCAGCACAGAAGTCTGACACCTTACCCCTAGACCACCAGGTCACCTAACATGATATAAAATTCGTAACCGATGAGGTAATTCTAAAGGGCTGCCAGATCTTTCAAGTTTCAGCTTCTTGCTGTTGATGGGGGGACTCGTCCCGTTGGCTATGCCCTGGTGATGATTGGCAATGGAGGCACAGCTCTGTTGTCCGCTGCCAAACAGAAGGTGTTAAACATCAATGCCATTCACAAACTGCCTAAAGACCACCTTTTCCGGAAAGCTACTCCTATACTCGAAGTGCCGGTAACCAGAAATTTTGAAGGGTGACCTCTTGGATCTGGTGGAGTAAAGTTGAGTGGTGGCATCCTCGCTTTTTCTTTCCTTCTTGTAATCCTTGGCTCACCAATCTAATGACATAATGTCTTCTATTCTATCTAGTGACATAATATTCTTCTATTTTTAGTAAAATTAACTTAATATAATATGGGCATACCCTCGCTCCCCCAAGAATCCAAATAATAATAATAAAAAAAATGAACTACATGAACTCAGCCAGCAGCAAGTGAGCTAAACCGCATGTTGGCTAGAATAGTTTCGTGACGCGCGTTCTCTAAATAATAAATGTCAAGCGTCATTTATGTCGTTTACCAGTAAAAAGCTTTGAAATATTTTAGCGTAGTCTGCAATCATCGCTGCAACGAACGATCTACTAGTATGTTTGAATTTTTTAATATTTTGTTGACCTGGCGGTCTAGGGGTAAGGTGTCAGACTTCTATGCTGGCGGCCGGGGTTCAATCCTCGGTCCCGGCAAAGATTTATTTGATCACCAAAACCTTCCTTCACCTCTGACAAGACATATTGTGAATGTGAGGAATGCCAGGCCTCCACCGTGGTTCGGATTCCACGTTAAACTGTAGGTCCTTCATTTCATCTCACAATCACCCCACCATTTCACATTAGCGTAAGTGCGTATAACCCGAACGGGTAGTAAGACGCGGTGCTAATAATAATAATCTAATATTTTCTTCCAACCAAAATCCCACAATGTTTGACCAAATGCCACAAAGTCGAGAGTTTGAACGTAATAATATTTCCCCCAGACTTGTGCGCGTGCGTGTGTGTCTGTGTGTGTGTGTGTTAGGTGTTATCTAGCACGATGTCAGAGAAAGTAACGACTCCGTATTGCGTTGTGGCTCTATGAGTAACTAGACTGAATTACAATGATTACCAACCACCACCTCTTTCCGTCCGTCACGAACATTGCGTGCACTCCTCCTGCCAAGGAAATAACGCAAGACACAGGTATTAGGGTAGCATGCTTTGCTAGGAGCTTAGATACTTCCTTTAGGTGACGTTGCGTTCTCGGGTTTCCACAGGCTGTCATCATCTTGCGACTGGTTCACGCTGTTAGTTCCATTCCACACGGGCGTTTTCTCATAGAGTGTAGTTTTTTTACAGGTGTAAACTCTACCAAGCGTTATGGGTACAGGTTTACTGGGAGCTTCTTCTGAACTCAGGCTACCACTAACTTTTTTTGCCCCAAGGTGACCGCACTCTATTCACATAGATGTACCTCAAAAATGCTTTTGTTTCTTTTTCATGTACTGTATACTTAGGTTTGCTATATGCATAGATTGCTTGTGCTCTATTGACTTTAGATATTGGCTCGACTATTCACTGCTCGGAATGGTCTAAACTGTTTCAGTTCATTTACATAGTTCAGTTGTTTGTGAACTACAATTTACTGGATCAGTCTCTCACCATTTAATGGTATACAAGCCAGTAAATAGAGTTAGAATTTCACATATTTTCTATCATCGCGTCGCACTACCTGTTTGGAATGATAATTATGCTCAAAGCCGTAGCCCACCAATAATTTCAGGAAGGGTTTGGTTGGCACATTCCCCAATTTCTGGAAGCTAGAAAAAAATTCTAAATGATTAAACAGTTCTAGAAGCTCTTTGAAGTGTTGTTTTATTTTTCATGGTAAGATAACCCCTTAAGTGCCGGAGGCTTGGAATATTTATAAAAGTTAAACACTTTTTGAAGCTTTGTGAAGTGTTTTTTAATGGTAAAATACCCCCCCCCCCCCCAAAAAAATGCTGAAGGCTAAGAAAATTTCTAAATATTTAACACCTCTAGGAGCTCTCTGAAATGCTTTTTATGGTAACACAGCCCCCTAATTTGTATTTGTAACTTATTTTTGATAGTGTTTGAGCCATAGATAAAGTCATATATATTTTGTTCATAAAATTTCACTGGGTGTTTGAACCCCTAAAACCTCCCCCGGCCTAGGCCCTGATTATGTTAAAAGAATAGGGACAGATAAGGTTAAATGAAGAATATACTTACCTACATTTTCGTGGAGGGAAAATTTAAAAACCCTTTATGAAAAAAAAATCCCCTTCAATACAACTGACGGGGATTCGATTCCTGATCTCCCCAATATTGGCAGTCCTTAGACCAGCGTTTCTCAAATTATTGTTGATAGAGGAGGACCACTACTAAATGGAAGCTACGCGGACTAAGGGGCCCACCGGGGCCCTGGAATAAAGGAAATGGAGTGGGGGAGTGGGGGGTAAGGGATTTAAAATAATACCAGGATAAATATTATTTTTAGTCAATTCCGTTTTAGGACTATAAATACAAAACAAAAATTAATTTGTTGAATATATATATATATATATATATATATAATTATCCTGCATTGAATTATTAAGTAGCCTAATAGTTTGATTATTTTTAACACTCTAATACTTATACATTTTTTTATGGCTAATTGCTCTGATTTGTTGACGGAAGGGCATAGACTTCTTTTTCTATGTGACTTGTGTCCACCAAGGAAAAAAATAGAGAATAGTAAGGATATTTAATATTTTGCATATCAAATGTTTGTATAAGGCCTCGATGTTTTCAATATTCTTTAATATATTATTATTACTAACCTTCCTAGGATCCTGCGAAAAACTTGATAGGTCACCATGGATTATCAGTGGTACGAGAACTACACTTTGAGTAACACTGGATGTAACTCTCATATTATACTTGACTACCGATCGCGGGGAGTTGGGGTTCAAATCCAAGTCGAATGTAATGAGGAGGGTTATTAATAAATAGTTTTAAACTCTCCCTCCACGATAATGTGGGTACATTTCCTCAAAATTAAGCATCCCCATCCCTAACTCATTAGCGTAGTTAGTAGGTCTACATATGCATACAAACTAAATATATAATAAGACGCCGGGCTAAAGAAAAAAAAATATTATTATCACCGCGTCTTACTGCCCGTTCGGATTATACAAACGCTAATGTGTAATGGTAGGGTGATTGTGAGATGAAATGAAGTACCTACAGTTTAACGTGGAATTCGAACCACCGGTTGTGACTTGGCATTTCACACATTCACAAGTTGTGGTTAATGATTATTGTTGATATCACCATGTGAGTAAAATTAAACTATATGATTCTACTTGATAAATATTTGATCTACTTTTACCAAAAAATTGTTTTGATAAAAACAAAATTGAAAAAAAAAAAATACTGTCCTTGACTTAAGTTCCCCACACTCCCACCTTATTCTCGAAACACAATTTGAGAACGAATTTTAAGGATCTGCAACAAAGTTCTTCCAGAAACATTCTGAAACAAGAACACACAAAAGCCTACTAATACAATAATTTAGAGCACTGCAAGTCTAGATCTAACCCAGGACCTTCAGATTTAAAGTGAGACGTGCTAACCTTCACGCTACACCCCCGTCTGTGGTGTAGGTTTAAGCGTGTTTTCTTCCAGTACATAATCTATTTAGAACGTTTTTTTATAAGAAGTTTGATGTAGTACTGTTTTATTTATGTCAAGGTTAGCAGTAGGTAAGTGACCTTGGTTGGCCAGAAACAATCCCACCTTAAAAAAAGAATACCTAGCTCATTGATTTATTTTTCTAACATTTTTGATGAAGTAAATTCAAACTAACCACAAAGGTAATGCCAGAATGTGGTCACCCGAAATAAAGAGAGAGAGAGAGAGTAAGGAATAAATGAAACCGTGTGTCGCACGTCACCGCTTATTTTGAGAGGGCGAGAGCCCAACCTTTCTCAAATAATAGAAAAAATAATGGCGTGTCTGGGCTACATCAATCCGTAACTCAGTTTGTGGAAAGATTAGCCAGTACTAATGTACCGTTATCTAGGGGATGCTCAAATGTACTAGTCGTACTTTCTTTCCATGTCTTGATGAGATGAGGGAGGGATGATAGTGAATATGACGGGGTAAAGCCAATGAAGATCTTAAACCTGACTTAAGCTTAACCAACCAAAACCTGGTGACCATATGAATTTTTCCCCATTCTAGAGGGGCGGGGGGGGGGATTCCCTGGTACCAGTCGGGAATTGAACCCGGGACCTCTAAGTTAGCAGTCAGGAGATTTAAACACTATACTACAAGGTCAGTTAACGTTTCATATCCTATATCTATTTTACAGAAGCAAGTCTTGGCACATTCACAACAAACGGGCATAAAGGACATATTTAAAAATAGCTGATCCAATAATTATGTTTTTAAAGGCTGTCAAATTTATAAGGATTTAGGAAGATGCTTAGTACCGGAAAGAAACTTTAATCTAATTTGCATGTAAATTTCGTTGACCCTAAAATGTATCTAATCAGTCTTACTTTGATGGATTACACTATGACCCTATCTTATAATATTATGAAAATTGAAAAATGACACCTGGACATGGAAATCGAACCCGTGACCTTTGGATTAGTAAGCCAATGCTCTAATCACTAAACTATCCAGGAATCGTCCCGTGCCCAGGGTCATTCTCCACTCATATTTTAAGGCAGAGTCTATGATGGAGGTGCGGAAATCGTCGGCTACAAATGTGTGATTTTATTAAGATCACACCCGCCCCGGTGGCGTAGTTGACTAACGCGCTTGTCGTGTTGAAGCTCGACCACTGAGGATGGGTAGATCGAGGTTCGAATCTCGGTCGGGTGAACTGGGGGTGGTTTTTCCTAAATGGTTTTCCCCTCTCCCTCCACGCAAATGCGGGTTAGTACCAGTCGGGAATTGAACCCGGGACCTCTAAGTTAGCAGTCAGGAGATTTAAACACTATACTACAAGGTCAGTTAACGTTTCATATCCTATATCTATTTTACAGAAGCAAGTCTTGGCACATTCACAACAAACGGGCATAAAGGACATATTTAAAAATAGCTGATCCAATAATTATGTTTTTAAAGGCTGTCAAATTTATAAGGATTTAGGAAGATGCTTAGTACCGGAAAGAAACTTTAATCTAATTTGCATGTAAATTTCGTTGACCCTAAAATGTATCTAATCAGTCTTACTTTGATGGATTACACTATGACCCTATCTTATAATATTATGAAAATTGAAAAATGACACCTGGACATGGAAATCGAACCCGTGACCTTTGGATTAGTAAGCCAATGCTCTAATCACTAAACTATCCAGGAATCGTCCCGTGCCCAGGGTCATTCTCCACTCATATTTTAAGGCAGAGTCTATGATGGAGGTGCGGAAATCGTCGGCTACAAATGTGTGATTTTATTAAGATCACACCCGCCCCGGTGGCGTAGTTGACTAACGCGCTTGTCGTGTTGAAGCTCGACCACTGAGGATGGGTAGATCGAGGTTCGAATCTCGGTCGGGTGAACTGGGGGTGGTTTTTCCTAAATGGTTTTCCCCTCTCCCTCCACGCAAATGCGGGTTCGCTTCCTCTAATTCACCCTTCACAATTCCTAATCCATTAGAGTAATTAGTACTTAAAGCGTATAAGCCTAACGGGTAGTAAGACGCAGTGCTAAATATTATTATTAAGCTCACGAGCTATCAGATAACGCAGCCACCTCCGACTCGGTAGTTGGCTTGTTGCTGCCACTTTTACAATTATCTTATAAGGTATATCATAGTGGAATAATGCAAGGTAAGCTTTCTACTTTACAGGGTGAACGAAGGATATATAGTTTAATTAATATGTTATGAATAAAAATTAATAAAGCTAATAAAAAAAATTATAATTGAACTCTAATAAGATATTATATAGTTAATGCAGCTTAGACAAATTAAAATTACTATTCACATGTGTAATCATATTTTGGTAGGACATCTGCAAATCAAATGACTTTACGTATTCATACGTGAAAGTAGATTTAATATATTTCCTAAGTCGACCTCGGTGATCTCGGGCTAAAGTTCTCACCTCAAGACCCGATGTTCGTGGGTTCAAATCCAACCGGTATCAACGGTTTTTTTTCTAAGCGTTAAAAATCCTTAGCACAGCTTCCTTCGGAAGGAATTTAAAGCTGTTTCCAATGTGTCGACTGTGGCATATAAAATAAACCTGGAAGGTAGGTAAAAATACTTTTCCCGCTAAAACTAGTAGACTTCCGCTCTTTTTCATGAAAATTATCGTCTGCTGATATAATCAGTGGGTTCAGAAAATTCACGTTAAATAGCTCAAATAAAAAAAAATCCATCTTGCAGATAAGCAAGGTTCGTCCTATGAAAATCAAACTGTGCACAATATCACACACAAGCCCAACCAACTAAAAGAATCGTGGATTTGTGATTTCGCCGACAGGGTCAAAACAAATATAATATATGATGATAAGGAAGGAAGTTAAACTATGATTATAGAATTCAATATCTTTAGCATATATAATGTTTTATATTGAATTCTATAATAATAGCTTAACTTCCTTCCTTATCACCATAAATTAGCTTCCTTATTACAACTTTCACCATATTTTTCAAAAATATAATATATTATTACGATAATTACTGCAGAGCTTATATTCTTCATTTATTGGTAAATATACACAATGGCAGGAAGATAACCTTAGTGCATTTATACAAGCATCTCATTGCCTGATGCTACAGTAGCTCCATGGCTTCTTTGGTGCTGACTGACTGCTCATGGTTTTTAAAAGTTACTAGACCAATTTATGTATCCCTACGCCAATTAAAATGATCTGCAAAAACATGTGTTTAGCAGCTGTCACTTCTGACAGTATAAAAATGTGTGTATATACCTAAATATTAACTGTCATAAGTCAGCTGTGAGCTGTCAGTCAGCACCAAAGAAGCCATGGGACTGCTGTAATTATATTGGGCATGCTAAATTTGCAGCCGTGTCACTGATTTTGTGCGGCCTGCGGACTTTTATGAATGGCGATGAACCAACACACCATGCAACCCTATTCTTCTTTCTATAAACGTCGTTGAACTAGAATATTTGAGAATATATTTCGGGATTTGGCATAGTTTGGATAAACCTGGCATGTGGGGTGTGTGTTTACCAAGTTTGTACTTTTTTTTTCCAACAGGGATAAGTTTTAAAAAGTTGTTGAATTCACGCACCATATTCATGCAATGTTTGACAGCAATTACGTATGTTAACACTTGTTTCCTCACATGAAATAGATTCAAACAACAGAGAGGTCACAGCTTAAGGCCACAAATATGTCAACAAATTATTATGAAAGTGCCTTCAACACCAAATTTAACAGCTGACACACACACCATTGCTGCAAGTTAAAGGTTTCAAAACTTTGTTATATTTTTGTTTTATAAACGTCTTAACCTTTTCCTTTTTTGTATTAATAACCTAATAGGTTAAATAAATTTTACTTACTAAAATATTATTATTGTTATTATTATTATTAGCACCTCGTCTTACTACCCGTTCGGGTTATACGCACTTACGCTAATGTGCAATGTTAGGGTGATTGTGAGATGAAATGGAGGACCTACAGTTTAACGTGGAATCCGAACCACGGTGGAGACCTGGCATTCCTCACATTCACAAGTTGTGATTAATACACGTCTTGTCAGAGGTGAAGGAAGGGTTTGGCAATCAGATAAATCTTTATCGGGACCGAGGATTGAACCCCGGACGCCAACATAGAAGTCTGACACCTTACCCCTGGACCGCCAGGTCACCTACTAGAATAACTATTGGATTTTTCTAAATATGCACCCTAGAGGATTTTGAATTGCAGCTTAAACTGTGGTTAGGCAAATCCCGTGGAACAGCCCATTTTTAATCTACCGCTATTAGTTTGAGAGCTGGCCACCAGGACCGTGCTAGTAGCAATAAACAGTACAAAGACGCCAAAACAGTTTTTATCTGCAGCCGAGTATTTTGGTTATATATTTTCTTGTTGGCATCGCGCCTTATTACCCGTTCGGGTTATACGCTTGTGTACTAGTTACGCTAATGGTTTTAGGGATTAGGAATGCTATATTTAGAGAAAGTGTACCCGCATTTGCGTGGAGGCTGAGTGGAAAACCATTTTGGAAAACACCCTTAGTACACCCAACCGAGATTCAAACTTTGATCTACCCTTCATCGGCATTATTTTCCATGGCGAGAGTAATGCCTTAGACCATGCATCCACTGAAGTGGGTTATACATTCTTGTTTTGGCCTGTATTCTGACTGTATTTTAGCCCTTATCTTTGTCTACCATGAGCCCAAGAGTTTTGAAATTTGATGCACTAAAGACTTATTTCCTGTTTTAAGCTTTATCATACCTTGTATGACATAACGATAAGTGTGTAGAGTGATATGGCAGGCCTAGGCATAGGGGCTATCTATATAAAGGGTATTTAGCAGTCAAATTCTGTGTTCCGGTACATGTCCCAAGGGTTTCGGAATAAAATAGTTTAAACTGTATAACCAATGGGTTCCTTCTGGTCAAACGAGTTTGACACATTTCTCTAATTGCCTTGGAACTATATATATGACTCAGACGACCGGTTAAATTTCATGTTAGATAGAATACACCGTCATACGGATAATATTTTGATGAATTTATGGCTCAACTTTAGTAAATATTTATTTTTCATTGACTATCTTTAAAAGGAACGTTTTGATTTTATTACTGGTACTGTTAGTTTATTTCGAGTGGGAGTAGTGAAAACCCAGTCCCCTTTCCTAGGTGCCTGAACATCGCCACTGCCAGTTTAATCAATAAAATAATAATCATCTAGCACTTGTGTTTATACATCAGGAAAATGTGAGTCTGTCATAAAATTGAGAGCATATTTGAAACATTAAAATAATTAAAATTAACTTTTTTTTTTAGCACCACGTCTTACTATCCGTTCGAGTTATGTACTAACTAAGCTGATGGTTTTAGGAAGGTTAGATGTAGAGTAGGTCTACCCGCATTTGCGTGAAGGAAGACTGAGAAACCATTTAGGAAAAACACACATAGTACTATTATTGGTACATACGATTGAGATTAAAATCTCGATATGACCGTCATCGACAGTCTAGCCTACTGCAAGAGTAGCGCGTTAAGGTGCGTATTCACTTGAGCGTTTTACCTCGATAGAGCAGGAAATGCCGAACACCCCGAACAAGCATGAACAAATGATACATCCAAATATCTCGAGCATTCGGACCGTTTGCTGGTGCTCGACTCGTTCCCGCCAATTTTTTTGCCACGAACAGAACAAGCACTGGAGCTCGGTCTCAAAAGGGATTTGATAGTAGTAGCAGGTTCTTTCTTTGTGCCGTGTACATTGACTAAAAAGAATAAAAAGAGGAACAGGAAAATGTGGATAAGGCGGCTGTTTTGTAGGCGGCAAAATACATAACTTTTATGGGGACTGGACGAAGGATATTTCAGAAATTTCACCCTAATGTCATCTCAAGACATTGAGATTTTGGTTAACCTTGTCGGCCATAACATTTCTAAAATGGACACAAAGTTCCTCACAAGCAATACCAGTGAAAGATAATTTGGCACTAACGTTACGTTGTTGTTTTTAGATACTGGGAACTCATTAGCAAGTTTGCAATACCTGTTCAAGATTTCAAAACAACGTATTGGTGTTTTAGTTATGGAAACTTGTGTCGCATTGAACGAATCACCCAAACATAGCACCAAGGTAGGCATACTTAGTATGTTAATGTAGCACGCCCATTATAGGAAGGAAGCTGGATGACTGTGGATTCACACGTTCGCCGAAAAATTAGTGCAGAGCATAAACGTGGTCACGTGACGCCCTCTAAGCCAATCACAAGATTTCCGCTTAATCGGTGCAAGCTGTACCGCTGAAGTTCAACTATTCTCTCTTAGGCTAAGGCCACACGAGCGATTTGCCCCGCCCAGACCTAAGCTACAAATGTCGCGGCTGCAAAAGTCGAACAGGGGATGCTAGACGTAGCGATAAAAGCAGCTTAGTCTCAGCTGCAAAATTTATTTTTAAAAAAAGAGAGAGAGGCTATACAGAGCGACAAAAACCGCTTGTCACACCTCTTCATTATTTTCTACAGCTCAGTCTTGCAAACATCGTTCTTATTAATAATAGGCCTACCAGGTAAAATGAATTGCCAAACCAAGCTGTGTGATGTATGTGTAGCTGCAACAGCATTGATTAAATTGTAACGCTCACTCATGTTGTATATATAATATAGCTCACAATAAAAAATATAGCAGTTTTCTTTAAGGAAAAGAAGTATAAAAATTATCAAAACGTTTGTAACTGCACTTTAATGACAGAAGAACGTGGAGGCACAACCCTTGTGGAAGAACATCCCTCGGTTTTTGTCGCACGTGTGGCATGTAGAGAGGCGGGATATGTCGCCAG
>CABFVX010000119.1:142853-198047 GCA_902151425.1 Timema shepardi
GGGGGGGGGGGGACACACCACACTTCAGCCTACGCTGTGCCATTGATCGCAGGACTTTCCATTGAAGCAAAAACGATCAAAATCAAGTCATTTTATTTCCGCTTGCAAGGATATTGTATAATTATTTTTAGTTTGTAGCCTCATTCCAATAGATAAACTTGTTTTAAAATTGCACAATGTCGTAGTTATCTGCAAGAAAGTTAAATAAACGTGATCTGAAACCTGTTCTAAGATCCTGTTCCATCTGGACATTTTGTAACACTGTAGGGACAGTTGAGTTGAAATCCATTACGTTAATATGCTAATAATAACAACCTTCAGCGGACTCATGGTATAAGGCATAACTCTTGCAATAGACTAGACAGGGAGCTCGGGATTCAAATCCCGGTCTAGGTCTACTTAGGGTGTTTTTATCATAAATTGTTTTCTACTCTCCCTCCACAAGTGCACGTTATATAAATTCAACTTTACGCATCACTAAAACTTTAGTATAATGAGTACATATGCGTAGACCTATAAATTGAATGGGTGGTAAGAAGCAGTGCTAAAAAAACACATGGTAAGGATCGGTTTTCTACCCCTACGACTCTGTATACTTGACTTCATTTTAGGAAATCATCACCAAAATTGGCCAGTTTTTATCCGTACATTTCTCAAAATATTTATCAGCAACAAGGTTGGTTTAGTGGTTAGCATTTTGAACTCTTGACTCAGGAATTCAAACTACAATTCCATCCGGTGGACTAGTGATATGTTTTTTTATTGTTCTCCTCTCCTCTATTTACCTATGAAAAGTGTTGTCAATTTACCTTCGAACATACTAGTTTGCATTTCCTTAAAATTTTACATCCTCAACTTTAACTCTTAGATTTGTTAGTTTATATGTGAGATAGATCAAATAAGCCACAACATTTGGAGCATTATTTTTTTATAAATAGGTACGTATAATAAAGTTTTGATCCACGAGAACCAAACTTGACATTGATTGTAGATTTTGTTTTGATGTGAGCTAATAAATTAACTTCAATAAAGTGAAATATGACAACCTAGATATGGGCATCGAACTCGGAGACTGTGGCTTTAATCGTCAATGTTCTGCCACTGAACCATCCTGGTTCATCTTGTATTCAGGGCTAGGGCCATACGAGACTAACCTAGATGGTTCAAGGACTGGTACACATCAAAGCTAAAGGTCTCGGATTCAATTCCCGTGTTTGGATTGTCATTTTTAACTTAATTAAATTATATTTAACATAAACAATTATTTGTACAAATATCACATTTCTATTTATAAATAATATGAATGAAATGATATTATATTGACACCTTTTTGATATATTATTATTATTATTATTATTATTATTATTATTATTATTATTAGCACCACGTCTTACTACCCGTTCGGGTTATCCGCACTTACGCTAATGTGTAATGGTAGGGTGATTGTGAGATGAAATGGATGACCTACAGTTTAACGTGGAATCCGAACCACGGTGGAGGTCTGGCATTCCCCACATTCACAAGATGTCTTGTCAGAGGTGAAGGAAGGGTTTGGTAATCAGATAAATCTTTGCCGGGACCGAGGATTGAACCCCGGCCGCTAGCTTATTTTTGATATAAAATATAGGTCACCTGGTGGTCTAGGGGTAAGGTGTCGAACTTCTGTGCTGGGGGCCCGGGGTTCAATCCTCGGTCCCGGTACTGATTTATCTGATTACCAAACTCTTCCTTCACCTCTGACAAGACGTGTACTAATCACAACTTGTTAATGTGGGGAATGCCAGGCCTCCACCGTGGTTTGGATTCCACGTTAAACTGTAGGTCCTCCATTTCATCTCACAATCACCACTACCATTACACATTAGCGTAAGTGTGTACAACCCGAATGGGCAGTAAGACGTGGTGGTGATGATGATAATAATAATAAATAATAATGATCTAACGCCTCATTCTTATGATAGAGTGGGTTGATGGCGATGGAGAGAGGGGTTCGTATTACAGTCGGATGTACTGAGAGGGGTTTTTCATAAACTATTTCCCATTCTCCCTTTACGTAAATGAAAATACACTTAATTTTAAATGGTATATTTGTCATCCCTATTCAAATAAGTGTAATTAATGTATGCATACAATCTGAATGGGTACTAAAATGTCGAAAAAAATCAAAATAAGTTCATGTAATTTGGGGGATTGGCTTCTCTACCAATCTTGATTATACATATGGCCCTTCATCTAGTTGATTAAAATCTAGATACTTAGGAGATCTTATCAATATATTTGAATAAAGGTATCACCGATACTCAGAATAAAAAATCGTACCGGAACTTTTAACACCAGACTCATTAACGGCTATGATAATAAGAGTAAGGAAGTCATTTTAGAGAAATTGATCCCTTATTAGCTTAGTTATAACAGCGTAAAATCATTTCTAGAGCAACCGGCTGGGATTCAAACATCGAAACTCTCAATAAACGATGACTAAATGCGTTGCGACTCTTTTTTTAAGTGCTGTTTCACACAAGCGTCTTCTCATAACTCTTAATAAGAATAATTTATAAAGCGCGTTTTCATTCTAAGATCTTTTCACACGAACTACTTTCTACCTTGAGACTTTTCCGGCGGATGCCGTGAATAATACCAACCATACTCTGAGATGACACACTTCGGCACATGGCTATCAGTAGCTATAATAATAATAATAATAATAATAATAATAATAAGCACCACGTCTTACTACCCGTTTGGGTTATACGCTTTAAGTACTAATTATTCTAATGTATTAGGAATTGGGAACGTTGAATTAGGGTAATTGAACCCGCATTTGCGTTGAGGGAGAGTGGAAAACCATTTAGGATAAACCGCCCCTAATTCACCCGACCGAGATTGGAACCTCGATCTCCCCGTCCTCAGCAGTTGAGTTCAACACGACAAACGTGTTAGCTAACTACGCCACCGAGGCGGGTGTCGGTAGCTATAGTCCAATTTTGAAAGGAAGGAATATTGTTGAGAGTTATTAAAGCTACGAAAGCAGTTTTTTACGATTTATTACTAGATTTATGTAAGCTTCAATTGCCATTTTTGGCAGATACTAAATATACCTCTGAGATTAAACTATTAATATAGTAAAATGTAATTTATGTTGACCACAACAAAATATTTTTGCATTCTTTAAAAGTTCAGGTGATCTGTCGATCTAGGGGTAATGTGTCAGACTTCTGTGCTGGAGATCCGGGTTCATTCCTCGGTCCCGGCACAGATTTATATGATTACCAAACCCTTCCTTCACCTCTGACAAGACTAGTATTAATCACAACTTGTGAATGTGGGGAATGCCAGGCCTCCATCGTGGTTCGGATCCCACGTTAAATTACAGGTCCTCCATTTCATCTCACAATCACTCTACCATTACAAATTAGCCAAGTGCGTATAACCTGAACGGGTAGTAAGACGCGGTTATGATAATAAAAATAATATAAAAGTTATTTCCGATTATAATCCTACTATATTGCGTTTCATTCAATGATAGTTAATTAGAGACGCGTAGTTTCCAGATGAACTATACACTGTCTACAGTAGGAGTGTAGGTGACAGCTATTAAAAGTTACCACATCTACTCTGAGGTATCCATTCGCCAAATCATATGGTATGCAATATCATGTGTCTACCTGCTGTCATTTTTGGCAACAAAACTTAAACAACAAATAATGTTATATAATAAACCTGTTTTTTAGCAGTTTTTACGTCTTTTATTAGCTGTCAGTTACCACCACTCTTATAGCGAATGGACTCTAGTTCACCTTTTCAAAAGTGATCCGTTTTAAAGTGAACTACAAGTTGACATGACAGTGTACAATCGTGAGTTTTCGACCGATATCGGTCATAGAAACGAAGTAACGAAGACAATAATTAAAGGCTAACTTCTAATTGGAGTTTCACAATTATGTCATGCTAAAAAGTTCATTTTTTGGCATTTTCCGTGCTCAAAATCTACCTAACTCCCTCTACAGAACCATAAAGGTTAGCATTATTTTCTCAATATCTGTAATTAAATCACCCACTTCTGTTGTCGAATGGTATTTGGCAGTGGTCCTCGTATCACTGGTAGTCCGCAGCTGCCTATCAAATGGTCCGCAGGATCACAGGAAGCTTAGTAATAATAATGAATTAAATAGTGTTGATTAAATATTATACAAAAATTTGAAATGCAACATATTAAATATCAAATATCCATACCATGCTGTATTATTTTCTTGGTAGAATCATGTTAAAAAGACAAGAAAATTCGTACCAACATTAAGTCAAAAATTCCAAGATATATAAAAAATACATATGAGGATTAAAACGTGGAAAATAATCAAAATACTATTAATTCCTGATTCAATGTACTTACAGGCCTATATTTATTTTCATCATTTCATTTACTAAATGCCTTCTGATCATGTATTTATAGTCACAAAATAAAATTACCTTAAATAGTGTGTTGTTTTTTGCATTATTTTTAAACACCACCACCCCCTTTACTTCTCCCAGTTCCTTGGTGGACCCCACAGTGCTCATAACTTCCCATTGGTGAACCTATATCACCAAAACTTTGAAAAACACTGCGGCTTAAACCATTAGATCACAGAAGCGGCTAATTCGGAGTTTCGGATCCCAGATAATTTTAGGGTGTTATTTTCCCTCAGTGGTTTTCTACTTTCGCTTCACACAAATGTAAAAACACTACCTCTAAATTCGAACCCGCCTCGATGGCGTAGTTGGCTCACGCGCTAGTCGTGTTGAGCTCGACTGCCGAGGACGGAGAGATCGAGGTTCGAATCTCGGTTGGGTGAACTTGGAGTGGTTTTCCACTCTCCCTCCACGAAAATGCGGGTTCACTTCCTATAATTCAACCTACCCAATTCCTAATACACTAGTGCAATTAGCACTTAAAGCGTATTACCTGAATGGGTAGTAAGACGTGGTACTAAAGAATAATACTCTAAATTCGACCTCATTAATCAATACTCAATTTGTGTATTTAAATGCGTCTAGATCGGACGAGTAGTAAGACATAGAAAAAGTTATACTCAACCTTCTAGCTCCCTCGCTAGCACGTTTGTCCTTTGATTTAAAGTACACGTGATCAATTTCCGGTGAATGTCCTAAAATTGTATAATTAGTAAAATTGGACGTTCCCTCTTTTTTCCACACACTCTGGATGACATTGGTTAGAAAAACTAGAATGAAACTATATTGTCGACTAATTTATCTTTTGTTTACATACTCGTTCTATATACTTCTTGTAACGGTGCAAATATGGCCCATATTCCCGTCACTTAAGGTGAGAGTGCAGGGAACGCGAGTTGAGGTGTGTGTGTGTGGTTTTTTTTTTTTGCAGTTTTTATAGCAAAATATTATTTTGGTCAGAAGACGTAAAATATTTCTTCAGTAGAAACGTGGATTTTAATTTTCTTCATGTAGTATTAATCTTTTTCGTAAATATTTATCATGAGCATAGATAAACTTTTAAAATGAAGAGAAAAAATTGTCGATAAATTCTAGGACACCCTTGACAGATATTCCAGAACTGTTGATGTCACCATATCAAGAACATTGATCGATGTTTTTATTGGAGAATTATTTGATTTATTTGGGATAAAAATATGTTTTGCTATAAAAGAAAAACAGTCAAAACAACGCCTTTTGCTACGTTCCCTGCACCCCCACCTCTTAAGGAAACTGGACTCGATTGGTATATTTTGAGTCATCTGACCTTGAAGATAGCTGATATTGAGAAACCCGTTATACCCGTATTACACGACACTAGCTCGAACTTGAAATCCAGTGTGCTAGCTAGCACGTCATCATCTAGCGTCGTGTGGATCAGAAAAAAGTAGACTGGTTCTGCCACTTGGTACTGGCTACCATACGAGTTTTGAGGATAGAACAGGTGATATTTTCGTACTAGTTCCGACACTAGTCTGTGTAATTCGACCAATCAATGCGCGCTGAGACTGTTGTGTATAAAATGGTAGAAATGGTATATATGACGCCAATATGGTCATCGGATGTGATTTTGTTGTTGGCAGAAAATTATTCTAAACATCCTTGTTTATATAATACAAAATTGTCACAATATGACAATATATTTAATTAATAGCATGTCATCTAAAAACGATAAATTGTGTTCCAGACCATTTTTAATCTAAATAAACTTGATAGCATGCCAACTTTGGGTGGCTGTTTTTTTTTAAATATAAAGTGTGCGTAGGCCTAAGAAAGAACATTTGTGTATCAAGGATACTGTACTTGGACACCCATGGGCTTAGGGGCCTCTGACCACATCGTAAATAAATGAATACAAATTTAGGGAGATACTAAACGTTTTTGTCACCCCGAATGTATAATTTTTTAGCATCACGCGACCATTATTTCGTCTTTCCAGCCAGTCCCGTGTCCACATTCTTTTCCTACGCTACCTCTCATAATTTTCAATATCATTATTAATGATTAATGCAGCTGCTCCACCCGAAATTAATCTCTGACGTTCGATAAATATTTGCACTATAACTTAGTACCAAACTAGCAGCGTGTGAATACTCTAGTCCCGTTTCTATTGTACTAGCTAGTATACAGGTATCTAGGCGCAAGTTAGCAAACTTGATTTCTCGTACAAACAAGTGTCATATGATAGTAGCTTTAGTTTGATGACTGATGAGGAAAGAGGGACAAGAAATGTCAGCGGATCCTCACAGAGCAGGGTTTTTTTTATGACCCATTCACACACGGACGTATATTTTTCTGTACATGACTCAGTCGGCTTTCCCCCCCATACTCCACGTCTTATTACCCGTCCGAACTATCCTCTTATTTATACTAATGGGAGGTTGGGATGAGTAAGGTATACTTCAGAAGTGTACCGGAATTTGCGTGGATAGTGTGATAAACTATTTAGAAAAAAAAACACCTCAGAGTAGCCGGCTGGGATTCAAACCCACAACGTCACCAGCAAAGCGGACAGTACTAGACTGACGCCTTTGGCCACGTGTGGGTTTATGGAATATCTATTGCGTAAAGACTTGACATATTTTCATGATAGGTTTAGCTATTGATCCACCCGGTAGACATGTGAGCTAGGGCATCCACTTAGTTCAGTCTTATTTGCCGGAGATGAGGTCGGGGTTAGAATCTCATTCGGGTGTGCTGAGGGTAGTTTGTCCTCGATTATTTCCCACTCTCTCTTTCTCTCCACGTTGAGTAGGGTAAATTTCCTCATATCTAGTACATATGTGTAATGATATGCACAAAACCCTCAAAAGTGGGCCCACGGACTAAAATGTCAATCTTATTTAATCTGGTTTGCTGGTGATTGGGAGATTGTGGTTTAATTAACTGCTGGGTGTAATGAGGTGTCTTCCCCCACCCGAATGATTTCCCACGCCCTCTATACACAAATGTGGGTACATTACCTCTAAATTATAACTTCATCAACCATACCTCACAAGATTAATATATATGTGCTTATATAGCCCAAATGGTATTAAGACATGCCTCCCCTCCTCCCCCCTCCCCCATAAAAGTACGAAAAAATAGGATTGTGTGCACCTGTCTTCCCTTCTCGTGTAACCTCAGATGACCTACAAGCCACACCTGTTGGTTTTGTTAGTAGAGTCGGTCACTTTGTAGTGAGCGGTTTGTCTTTACTTGACTGTTGTTAAATCATCTCCAAAACAAACTCCCTATAAATCTTACCCTCTATAGTATCCTGGGAGCTAAAAATGAATATTCCAGTTTAAGGGCGTCTCTTTCTATGAAAATGTGAATGTACAGTACACTGTGTCACTGTCGAAAGTACAAACAAACAGGATACAAACTGAAATATTTTCATATGTCTTAATTCTTGTTCAGGTTCTTCTAGTAAATACTTTAAGGTTTTGGTTAGAGAAAAGTTCCTTTTCTGTTTGATTCTTAATTAGGTTCTGTTTTTTTTTACATTTTATTAAATAGTTATAGGATACTCCTAGTGTTATCAAATTTGTAAATCAAAAAATACATTAAAATTATTTACAGCAAATTAAAAGTTATCTATCCACAAAATAAAATTAAAAAATACAAAGGAATACAAATGACCTTGACCAAAAAATCCGACCAAAGGAAAAAGAAAAAACCGTATTTCAAAACAATAAAATTAAGTTCAAGAAATAAACTGAGATTATAAAAATTATTCAGTAACCGATTAGAACCTTTATGAATCTTAGTTATATATTGATTCTAATTCCAGTTCGGGTTCTAAAGCAATTAATTTTTAAGGTTCTTTCCCTATAAATATAACTTTTAATTTCGTCTATTTGTTCTGATTTGACTCCCTACTAACGAATATTGTGTTCTTGTAGAATCGAAGAACATGCTATCCAACATAAAGGAGTTACCAGTTATCGAGCTAGGAGACTTCAAACTGTCCTTAGAACTGGATGAACTCGGCCCGGACACCAAAGAGATTGCAAGGAAAGAGTTGAGAGAGACTCCAGACATAGTTCACAACGCTTTGTCAGTTCTCAGGGATCTTCTTAAAGGTAAGATCATTAAGTCTGCTCTTAGTTAGAAATACCTAGCATCCATGACCATCTCGAGCATATTTTGGTGGGGCCCATACGAACTTACATTTTGGTGCCCTTCCTATCACATATATTTTGTTCAAAAATTGTCTTGGAACTTGAAAGTATATGGTTAACAGACACCCACTTTGATGGTCACATGGTCTAAGGTACTACTCTCACAGTAGACTGGACTGCCAATGATGGTTTGACTTTCAGTCAGTTGTAATAAGGGTGATTTAATAAAATGATTTCCCACTCTCCCTCCACACAAATACGGATATACTTCCTATAAATATAACCTTCTTAATCCCTAAAGACATCAGCATAATTAGTACATAAGTGTGTAACCCGAATGAGTAGTAAGATGCGATGCTAAAAAAAAAGCTAACAGACAAAAATTCATGGAAATCATGTTTTTCCTCACCTTAATTCTTCTTCTTTTGTGAATCAGTCCTGAGACCGGTATAAACCGTAAATCTTCCATTTTCCTCATTCTGAGCGGGTATAAACCGTAAATCTTCCATTTTCCTCATTCTGAGCGTCTTCTTTCATACTTTTGTAACTTCTTTCTTTCTTGATATTTATTAGAATTTCAAACTTTAATTAAAAAAAGAAAATGTATGAAAGTATTTTTTTATACACTAACCATTATTTGAGACAAGAAAAGAAAGTATATTTTACACATTAACATCAAGAATTTAATTATATTACAATAAGGGTAAAAGAAACTAAGAATCTTAATAAAAGGTGCCGTTTTTACATAACTTAACGTCACAAGACAATGGTTCCACAGTTTTGTGTCTGGAGTTGAGAAGTAAGTGTACCAACTATATATAGAAACAATGACAAAAGCTTTATTACAAAGCTAACACCCCTCGAATTATTAATTGAGTGATGTGATATAATTTCACCCTTTCTTAAATCCAATTCTTAATTCTACCTACACATCTCAAATATTGGATAGAAATTTTTATAAAACATTAAAGTATAAGTAGTTAACTTTCCTACATTGGTTTAATTTTTTTCCTCTTCAATTTAAAAAACGGTTCCGATTAATTTTATTTTTTAAGTTATGACGTAAATTCATATTAAAATTTTAGTTGTAAATTAATAGTTTGGAGTTTGATTGCTAAGTTTTTCCGCTAAAGAATGCTGTGCTAAGTCATCAATATGCATCATAAATAGTAGTTATATTAAAAAAAAATTCAATTCAAAATTTATAAAATAAATGAAAACAGATTTATTCTTTCTTTAATCTAATATATTTAGGAATTTGAGGATGCAAAGGACATTGACCAAGTTTTTGAGAATTATACATTATTTTAAATAGAGCATTGATACTAATGACATGTGACCAATCCACATTTAGGGAGGATAAATATATTTATTATATTACAACAAATAGTTCTACAAATTCTCCATTGAGTATTCTAAAATGAGAGCAAAATACTGATGAAATATTCAACAAATTTCGATAAGGACTATTTTGAAAATATTTAAATAAATGTACCCAGAATGAGTTAACACATTTAAGTCACCATTTTACTATTTGAATTGTTTGTAAAATATACATCCTTTCTAAATCTAAAACGTTTTATGAAATATTAAAAAAAAATTGTATTACCTTATTTTCTAACTTAGATTTATTTGATAAAGTTTTCTTTTATTTTCACCTTTATTATGTTATTCAAAGACAACAATCCACTCTGACTATTTCAGAAGAAGCTGACTTACACACGCCGCATGATAATGATACCTGGTTGATTCGTTTCTTGAGACCTTGCAAGTTTTACCCAGAGAGCGCTTTTGATCTGGTAAGTTTCGACCAACGAGTAAGTACAGTCCAATTTTCACAGGAAAGGACCTTTTATAAAGTAAAAAGCAAATTTTTTCATAGACAACATAGATAGCATTTTAATATTTATATTATTGTTATTTTATATGTTTTGATAAAAATCTATGAAAAATGACCGTTGCAGATCACAATCATGATTTAACATATGAATATGATAAAGTAGATATAATAACTTTTCTTAGTTGTCAGATAAAGGTCTTTCATATGATATATGATATATGACTAAGTCACTAAATATTAGATTTACAATTAGTACCTTTGAAATCATCGTTTTAAATGTATGTTGTAGGTCTAGTAAGTGATTATTCTTGTCATCCAATGTGAAGTGGGGAGCCTATCAAAAGAGCATCTTTCGAACTCTTACCTGTTAATCTTTTCTAAAATTCAAGCATTTATTGCTTTCATTTTTTATTTTTATTAGAAGGTTTACCAACCATTTATTCTGAGGGGTAGAGGGCTAAGGAAGAAATTAACCAGATTTATCATGGCGAGAGTATTTGAAAACCAAAGCGAGTAACATTATGTTGAACTCCTCCCCTTATCATACCAAACCTGGATTCAAATTCTTGACTTTATCAACTGTGGCAATGTGTTATGTTTAATAGATTGGTTGTCTTTAACCTGTGGGTAATTTAATATATTAGTATGTCCCTAACTATTATTATTATTGCTTCTAAAGAATCTTAAAATAAATGTAGTTAACCTACTCCTGTGCAAGTCCATAATTTTCAATTTTGAATCAAATCCAAAGCTTGACTGACTCAAATTGAGTCTCATGCTTAAACAAGATTTCAAGTCGAATGTGAATTGAATCGAATCCTAGTCGGATTCCATACTTAAAATATATTTTTTTAAATAGGTTCTGATCTAAATAAAATAATTTATTTTAGGTTTACTATGATAATCATATTCTGAAAATTGAAAAATGACACCTAGTCACGGGAATCGAACCTGGGACCTTACCTTTGGCTTAGAACGCCAATGCTCTTACCACTGAGCTATCCAGGATTCGTCTCGTGCCCAGGGACATTCTTCACTCAAATTTTAAGGCAGAGTCTATGATGAACGCGCGGGAATCGTTGACTAAAAATGTGTGATTTTTTTACTAAGCTTAACCAAAAGTCCTGGGTTCGATTCTCGTGTCCAGGTGTCATTTTTCAAATTTCAGAATATGATATCTAGATGGAGTAATCCTCACTAAAAAGCATAAATAATAGCTTTGACTATTTGATTCATTATTATGATAATGTTTCAAATGAATCTGGGTTAAATATTTTACTATGTTAAGTTTCTGAATCAAATTCAATAATAAAATATTTGAAAAAATGTTGATACGTATTTTAGGTTTAATAAAATAGATGAAAAATCAAATAAAGATCGCACTATATTTTCACTCGTAGTGCAAAGGTTGATTAATATTAACTAAAAAGTGGGCTTAGCTATTTTTTTTAAATAAAAGATATTTACTGTCACAAACAACTAACCCCCAAGTCTTTCCTTTATGACCTGGAACTCAATTTCTATATTTACCCTACCACAAAACTGATGAACTAGACAAAACAAATATGGGATCCATTAAGATTCGAAATTTTAGATCGAATCAGAATCTTTGTAAGATTCGGATTCAATATTTTGAAGTTTCACATAGGCTTAAGCTACTGACACTTGTTAATGTAATGTAACAGGACTAAAATTAAAATAAGTCTTGACATAGTACCTACTTGCGTTTTAATGTTGTGATAAATCAATCAAATGAAAGTAGTAAAACAAATTAGAGTAAAACTTGTTAATAATTAGTTATGTAATGGTAAAAAAGCAGTCCAAATATATATATATATATATATTTAATAAAACTCTGAGTTGAATTGTATAACCTCGTTCCAATATCATATATAACAATTTGACCATTTTAGAAATTCTCTCTTAGAAAAATTCGACATCTCTCAAATAACCATACACCAGTTAAGGCTATAAATACATGTTATTCCTGTGATATGTGTCCAAAGATTATTTAAAATAATGTCATAACCACTGAACAATATTTAAATATTTATTTTGACTNAGGGCAACAGAGTAATTTATAGGTACCTATTGAAAAAGTCACATAGATGCATATCTAGGTTAAAAAGCCCTTGTTAAGTTACAAACATCAATATACATATTGAAACAATAATTAGCCTCTTATTAAATTGAGTGTATATAATCATTCCTCATAAAGATTTAATTATTGTTTTCTCATATTTTAATATGTTTGTAACTTAACGAAGGCTCTTTAACTAACATATATATTTTTTTGAATTTTCACTATTGAAAATTACTGTATAGCTTTTTATGTATATTTTAACCATTTAGTAACAAGATTTAATCTGATTCATTTATTTTATTACTTTCATTTGATTGATTTCTCACAAAATTATAATAATCTTTCCTTATTAAACTTTCAAAAATACCTACTTTCAACACCACATGATAATTAGGAAGCTTCGACCCTGACCAGACTCTAAATTCAAACTATCTTGGAGATAACTGGGCTATGTTTAAAGACATGGCTACTCGCAATGATGGCCAGATGTTCAAAGGTGTTCCTCATAATGCACTTGTTTACTATTTAAAAGTAGGTCAGGGTTTTAATTCTGGCCAGGTGCACTGAAGTGTGATTTACCAATCCTATTCCCGTACTAATGCAAATTCAACTACTAAAAACTACTGACTTTATCTCTTATCCCTTAGATCAAACCCACTTTGAATGCGCTTGGTAGGAAAGGGCACGATTCCGCGACGATCTTCATCAGAGTCGAGGCTTGCAACAGTTTGATGGATGCATCCTCAGCTGCCGCTCCATAATCTAACCCTCACAATTATATCGATTTTTTTGCAGATAAAGCGGTATTACCAGTTCAAAGTGAAGCATAGCAATGTATATGAAGACTTGAAACCCAGCAGGGAGAAGAATTTGTTCGAGCACAACATACTAACAGTGCTACCAAAACGAGATCAACTGGGAAGAAGAATACTTTTACTGGAACTGGGGAGTGAGTATTTTAATTACAGCTGTCACTAAATTCAGTGGCCGAATGATCTAAGGTATCACTCTAGTAGTCAACCTTTGCCTGCTGACAACGGGGAGATTGGGGTTCGAATCTTGGTCGGGTCTAATGAAGGTGGTTTTCCTAAATGTTTTCCCATTCTATTTCCACACAAATGCGGATAGATGACCTCTAAAACGCTTCCTTACTCACCTCTAACCTACCAGAGTAATTATCACATATGCATATAAACTGAACAGGTAGTAATATGCGGTGACAAAAAAATGATAGCTATCAAGTAAGAATATCTCTTAGCCGGAGCCGATTTATGGCTAAACAATCAAATAGGAAACTTGAATAAAAATAGATTGGTAAAAACAGTTTAAGATGAAATAGAGAGGAAGTAAAGTTTAGGCAGGCATTTATTCCTTTATAAATATAAAAAATGTTTTGGGCATAATAAATAAAATATTATTTCCATAGGCCCACTGAGATGGCGAACGTCTCTATATGGCGTGTGGTGTTGGTATGGCACACATGTGGCTGTGAATTTCAAGTGGTGACGATATGGTGTAAAGCCAATTGATACGGCCATCTTTGCCATCAACAAACAACACGTGCCTACGGACATAAAATTATTATACATTCTTGAATTGTCTTTAAATTTAAATTGAACTTTATTTTTCTTACCTCCTACTCCAATATATTTTGCAATCTTGCTTCAAGCTCGTTTCGGTATTTTATTTTGATGGTAGTCATCATTATTGATGTCATAAAAGCAGGATAAACTCTCCACCAATTCCACAAACTTAATATTAAATTCTGGATTGTCTCACATTGAAAAAAACTCACAAACAAAATTCAGAACAAAAATATGGTCCAATAACCAACTACAGTACACTACACAGCGACAGGCATGTAGCAATCACCATACGGCCGCCACACGAGTTTAAACATGTCGGAGCCTAGTGGCGGGCGCATGGCGCCATGACATGTGACACGCCACACCACTTCAGCGCCTCTCTAGTGGGTGCTATCCTATTAATTTACATGTGCTCCCCTCACGCCACATGCCATACAGACGCCACCATCTCCACCAGACCCCACGCTCATCATCTCAGCGGGCGCCCTGCCGTAGATTTGTTTAGTTCAATTATTTACTATATTTGTTAACATAAAATGCTTGAATATTTGTCATGGGCATCCCAAAATTTAATGATAATGTTTTCTCTTAATATAAAAAGTTTCTCATTAAATTTCATTGTGTTCATGACATATAATAAAAATACTATTTATATTACAATGTGTAGAAACTGAAATCAAACATACCTATGGAGACATTATTTTATTTAATTTAATCAAAACAAGTTATTTGCTACAAAAAGTGAAAAATACTGGTCTTACCATGTATTTTCTTCCATCCAGACCATCCAGGACATCAACTGATTAGCCTCATTTTCAAATTCAGTTTTACTAAACAATATCATTGGATTTATCTAAAAAATTGTTAGGACAGTTCTTTACAAAATTATACTGCCTTGAAATATACCATTTCATTACCTTTTTTAAATTAGTTCTTATCAAGACAAAATTTTCACAATAACAAATTATTTCAAGATATATTAAAAACTGCATAATGGCTTTGAAGGCAATTTTCTTTAAAAATACCTTCCAGGTTACATTAGGTTTAACAAGTTAATAATTATCTTATTTTATTCCATGTCTGTTAATCTTGTGTAGATATATTTTCTTTTTTATTAAACTTTCTCTTCCCAAAAACATAGTGTATATTTAACATTAGGGCTATTCATTGTTGAAAAACAGGCATTGTAATAAAAAGCTCAACACTTTACATTAAAAAACAACACCCAACACCTAGTTAAAACAATCACAGATGTCATTTATAATAAAGATACATCCCTAAAATATTAGCCTTTTTATAAGGAGGCTTCCACAACAAGGTTTGATTCTGTCCTTTTATCATTAACCAGCATTTGCCCATGGCTTCGCTCATATCTTTGAAACTAAATATTAATTATAAACCTCTTTATTCCCTATCCCATGGGAATTTCAAAAATCCGGCCTTATTTCTTGTCTACACCATAAAGGGAACCTCTGTGCAAACTTTCAGCTTTCTAGGTCCAAGGGTTTGGGCTGGGCATTGATCTAATAAGAAATAAGGAAACTTTAAGGCGAAAATATAAATCCTCTTTATTCCCTATATCTTGGAAATTTCTGAGAATCCTGAAAATAGTTATTAGTGATTATAATTACCAACCTACATGCCAAATTTGAAGTCTCTAAAAATTATAGTTACAGAAATAAGGCAACTGTAAAGCGAAAATATAAATCCTCTTTATTTCCTATCCTGTGAGAATTTAAAAAAAAATCCGGCTTTAATCCTAGTCTACATCATAAAGGGAACCTCTGTGCAAAATTTCCGGGAGAGTTTGGGGGGTCAACCCCCCACACCCCCCTGAAGTTTTATGGACAAAATATATATGGTTTTATTTATAGTTTAAACAATATCAACATTAATGTACAAGTACAAATTAGGAGGCTGTGTAACAGTAAAAAGCATTTCAAAGAGCCTCTAGAACTGTTTATCACTTTGAATTTTTTCTAGCCTCGGCCAATTGGGGGACAAATGAATGATTTTATTGTACCAATGCTAGGTAGTTTTTTTTGTGAACAGTGAAATAAATATATTTAAGAATCATACTGTAAAAATAGGAAATGCTATGCAATCTAGACGAGGAAAATAAGGGTTATAAAGTACCAAAAATTATGTAGCATAGTTATCAACCAATTCCTTCTTCACCCTCCACAAAAACTTAAAACAAAAATAAGAAATTATAAGTATTTACAGCTTATCCAATACATCTTGTTTTGTGTAAGTATAAGATAAATGAGTCTATGCAAAACAAATTTTTACTTCTTAACATCAACACTATTACCTGCTGGGAATGAGGAGGCTAATTTTAATTTTAAGAAGTGTACCCACATTAGTCGAGAGAGTATGAGAAAATCATAGTAACAAGCTATGTTTTGAGAATTACCTCTAGCAAATCCAGTCAGGATTCAAACCACAATCTTCCTGTAGGTGGTGAGAAAGCGAAATGCAAGTCTTAACAGCTTTGTCCCTTTGGCTGTACACCCCTTATGTGTATGGTAACTTTTTTGAGTTGCACTGATTATGATGTCATCTGTGCAGAAAAGTGGAAGCACAATAAGGTGTCGCTGGACGAGGTGTTCAAGGGCTGCGTACTATTCGTTGAAGCTGCCATGATGGAACCCGAATCTCAGATCTGCGGGGCTGTCGTCGTGTTCGACATGGATGGTTTGTCCCTCCAGCAAGTGTGGCAGTTTACCCCACCTTTCGCCAAGAGGATTGTTGACTGGTTGCAGGTACTTTCTTCCTTCATCCTGTGAAAAAAATTATATATATCAAGATTATCCCCGATACACTTTTTATTATTGTAACAAATCTCCCAATCACCCCACGAATAGCTCCTAGCTTAGGAAGTTAATACAGCTATAAACAAATGGTTTATTTTGGTATCTTATACTTTAGGAGACCTGTGAAAACATTTTAACAAATTAAAAATATATATAGGTATATAACAACATTTAAAAATATTTATTTTAAAATTAAAAAACTATTAACCGAGTCCAATTTTTTTCATGTCGAGTGAAGAATATTGAAAACTTACCATATTATGCGATTTTTGGTTTCTTTGATGATTTTTGTTTCTTATTTCCCAGTTAGTTTTCGAGATGGGTTGCTATGGGCAAGATTACTAGAGCATCATGCCCAGCAGGGTCATACCCAGAAATGAATTTAGGGGGTGGTTAGGTGATGGTGAGATAAATGATGATTCTACCATTGGTGGCTCATGGTAAAGTTATTTAACATGGGTCAGGTAGTATATTTTTTACAATTGAACATTTGACCAGGTTACCAGCCATATAATAATCCTAATTTATGTTATCTATTGGCAACTGAAACTATGTAATTTAAGAAAATAAGACTAAGCTAAGTTTTAAAAGCATACCTATATCAGCATTCAAATGGAATAAAGATTGTAAATCAACATATATCAATAAATCAGCCTGATACATATAGAAGTATAATATTTTGATTCTAAGATTCAGAATTAAACATAGGAAGAGCCTATGAAAATTACTATATCTACTTTCACATAATAATACGTCAAGTCATGTGATCTGCAGCTGTCACTTTTGAAATACCTATAAAATAATACTAATAATTTAATAAAATGTTAACATTGTAGTTGCAGTGTCCTACACAGTGTCTTATTAACCATTTGAGTTGTATGCACACATTATAATTATGCTAATGTGTATGGAATGAGGGAGGTTTGTTTTTAGAGGAAGTGTACCCACATCTATGTGAATGGAGAGTGGAAAACAATTTATTAAAAAAAAAAAACTTAGTACACCTGACTGGTATTCAAACCCTGATCTCTCCATTATCGACCATCCTGCCTATTGCGAGAGTGACGTTTTAGTTAACACAAATCGACCACCAAAGCTGGTTATATTGTTAAAAGCAAAAAAATATTTATTAGGTTTTTTTAAAGGCTCTTCCTATGATAATAGAAGTGTAGCTATGCTGTTTCCTTATGATCGGTACCATGTATGTTGATCATAACAATTCTAGGATAGCATTCCATTGAGAATAAAGGGTATTCACATCATCAACCAGCCCTACATCTTCAATATGGTGTTTCAACTCTTCAAGCCTTTCTTAAGGGAAAAACTCCGGTCTAGGGTAAGATCACGTTTTCTCTAAGATTCATATTTTTTAAAAGTGATGATTTAAAAATAATTGGTATTTCAAGGTGTCCACTGTCCAGCCAAACTATTTTTTTTTTTAATTCTTCGAATTCCACAGGTTTTCCAAAACCAATGTTTTTCAGGCCTCTCTCTCTATATATATATACACATATTATGTACACTTGAGTCGCCATTACCTGGCCTAAAGTGGCAGCATTTTGGGCCAAATAGTACAGAATCCGAGTGTAAATAATTTTCAGTATGGATTTACCTACTTTTTTTAATTTTCACAGAACATTTAATTTTGTTTTAATAGAATCTGCCCATCTTATTATTACTATGTAAAATAGTATTACAGTAATTGTAGGTGGACAATAAAAATAAATAAAATTTTAAAATCTTTACTATAGAGTACTTTATTTTGGAAATGGAAAATAAGCTACAAAGAAGAACGACTAGTGAAAATAGAGTGTCAAATGGATTACATTATAAATTCAGTAAATGTTTTATAGTGGATGTTTACAGGTTTGTTTATTTTAAGACTCACTTTTTAACACCAAGAAGAGGGCTGGATAATCATGATTCTAGTGTATCTTAACAGATATTATTTTATTAAGATCACACTTTAATGTAATCATATTTTTAGACACATAGACATTTTGAAATTGTGTCACTCTATGAAAAGGCTAAAAGATTTCTGCTTAAAATGATGGGCTATTGGATAGTAAGAACTAAACTAGATTTCAGTGAGATATTGAGCCATTAACAAAAATTACCTTACACCATTATGGTTTAAAATATTTTAGTATATTTTTAAAAGGAAAACCCTTTTTTCACATTTACAGTTTAAAATTGTGAAACAAATTATTTTTTTATTTCTTCTTCCTATAATATAAAACGTTATAAAATTCCCACGCATGCACATAACATGACTCAACTTTGGCTTAAGAAGCACAGTAGAGGGTTGGAAACACGACATTAAAATTACACATTGACTTTGAGATTACTATATTCAACTAGAAATGTGTTAAAAGAGATTCATCTCACAATGTGTATTAATAGGGGGGGAATATATGTTTTTTTGAGTATTGTAGTTAAGTTGTGTGTTTTTTTTTTAAAGTAGTTTGTAAAAGTTTCATAAATTTTAACAAATCCTGTGAGACAATCCCTTTTTTTTCAGGTCTGTGGACACCCTGTTCTTATTTAATATTTTATAAATTAAAAACAAACCCAACCTAATTTTCCATTTCTCAAACAATTAAATTTTAAATTAACTTTGCATGAACAATATATATTCATTTAGTGTTTTGTCTGATTTTCTGAATAGGTTTTATTGATATAATGGGAAGTGTTAACTAACATGGTGTAATGTGAACGAGGTACCTATTATATTTGGTTTGCTGGTTGAGCCATTACTATTGTCTAATTCAAGTGAATAAACATAATATTCAGATGTCCAGTACTTTAATGTGTTTAAGATGATTAATTTCAATGTTTGGTAGTATTTTTGTTACCAGAGATATTTTTCCCAAAAGAACATATGTGCTATTTTGTCACAATAGATATTTTTACCAAAAGAAGGGGTATGTGCTCTTTTGCCCTCTAAACCATTAATATTTTTATTGTACTGTAGATAATTTCCCTCTAAACCATTAATATTTTTATTGTACTGTAGATAATTTCCCTCTAAACCATTAATATTGTTATTGTACTGTAGATAATTGCCCTTTAAACCATTAATATTGTTATTGTACTGTAGATAATCTTCCACGGCACGGACAGAGATTCTCTCCACAATCACCTTAGTCCCAAGTGCTTACCAGAATGTTATGGCGGAACTCTGGAAATTGCTAGGATCACCGGTCCTCAGTGGCTACAACTGCTGATTTTGTTGGATAAGGAATACGAAGGTTGGTACATTTCCTTGTTAAGGTAGGATGGGAGGGAGCACAAGTTAAGGTCCATAGTATTACAAAAACCTTTATTTGATTAAACTAGATTAATAATGTATTACCTCAGTAGATATGCTAAGTATGATTTTCTACTAGGGATGTGTTGAATTCTATATTTATCGAATCCGGATCTTAAATTTTCTTTCGAATCTCAAAGATATATTCAAATCTTTATAAATGTACAATTTTGGTTTAAGTAAAAATATTTAAAATTTAATTTGAAAAAAGTCATATAAAACTTAGGGCCACTGACAAATGATATCTTGTTTGTCATGTCATATAAACAAAGTTAAATTTTTTTTAGTAACTCAATTATTTTAATACAATTCTATTTTGTCATTTTTATGGGGGGTTTTGTTATTCTATCGATATTACAAGTCTTAAATAACCTCTTATAAATGGCTTAAAATTATTATTTTAAGTCGAGGTTTTCATAATTATTGTATTCGAGATATTCTTTTTGAGATTTTTACAATTATCAAAATATATTTTGAATAACATAGAGTTTAAGGAATAGAGCGTTCCTTCCTATTTTCTACATATGGTAATCTCAACAGTTATTTTATATTTGAAAGGTATAGGGAGAAAAGAGGGAAAGCCAAGTTACACAATATATTTTAAAGGACAGCAACGTCAATATCGCGAAACCCCATAAGGACCCCAGCAAATACTTTTTTTAAATTAATTTCAATAGGAGATACCTCTTTTAAACATAATTTAAAGTGCTTTAGAAAGGTTTTATGATTGAACTCAATTTGAGTTAATATTGGACTTTCCACCTTTTTCCCCTGTACCCTATATTTATCAAATGGGCTTAGTGGAATTTGACCAGAAACATTTTTTCCTTATATGTACTAATGAAGCTAATGTGTTAAGGATGAGGAAGATTGAATTTAGAAGAAGTATACTAGCATTTACAGGAAGAGATAATGGAAAATAATTTAAGAAAACCTTTCTCACTGAGATTTGAACCCAAAACTCCTAATTAACAGTTCAGTTTAGTTTATTATTAGAGTGACTCTCTTCCCTGAAGTGGGTGATAGTGTATTATTAATAACAAATTTGGAGGAGTTAAACTCTTGAGTACTGTATATATGATACAAGGTTAATGCCATGTTAACTCACACAGTTAGTGTACCCGACCAGACTCTCCAGGTCTGGGCTTAATCAGAACCTGTTTCCTCCAACTGCCCTTTTCTATCCCTCTACTTGGGCAGATTCTTAAAATTCGCCCTTTTTCACCTTGTTTACATTGGTTGGATATTTTTTAAATGCTCAGTCAGAACTGGCAAGCCACACTATTAACACAACATTGCCATTAATCTACATTCAGCTATGACTTCTTCTTTTGCAGTTATCAATTCGTATGGCTACAAGAACAAGAAACAATTGAAAAACTAACAAGTTCCAGGCAATGAATCATTTTGTCTAGAGTATTAAAAAAAACTGTTCAATACTCAAAAAGTATTCGCTCTAACCAGGAAACTCAATATTTTGTAATACTAAGGTCTGACCTTACTTCTTAGTAGGCACAAACAAAATCATATATATACTCCATTCACGGTAGGAATTACTCTCTGAAAGGCCTTTTTTCCTACCAATATCCTACTATATAGTAGATTTATGGTAGGGAAAAAGGCCTTTCAGAAGTCAATTCCTACGGTGAATGGAATATACCTCTTAAAGTATGCCTTCAAAGGCAATATATTTTTAGCAATAACTAACAGGAACTATGGAAATTATATATATATACAGCACACATTTATATATTAATCTGGATCCACACCAAAGACATGTTGTTTTAATATATAATCAATATTTAGTATTTATAACATTTTCTAAACCAAATGGAGTTTTAATTCAAATTAAATGTTTCAAATCTTTTAGAGTGGCATTTAGCCATAGTTTGGGTCAATTTTTTTTTTAATCAATGTATAAATAAGATAAATCAAAACTTCAAAGTCACTCTAGAACACAAGCAAAAAATTTGTTTTTATTCTATAAGCGCATAATCTCTCAGGTTTATCAGAATATTATCGCCGCAATATAGTTTGCTACGACTATTGAAACAACACAAAGATGTCTGTTCTAAACATAATTAAGACGTCATAAACCAATTACAATATGTTTTAGAACATAATTTATTGATATGGACATACTAATAACTAAAGTACTTCATTTATATTTTATTCTTTACAAAATATCAGTATGAGACTGTTTTAAAATATTGTCTCTTTCATGAATATTTGAGTTCTACATTACATTCAGAAAGTGTTAGATATATTTATATTATACTTTGAATGTTATTGAAAATATCATTATTGCAACTTTCCAGATAGTCTATTAAATGTCGAAGGAAAATGTTTCTTGGACATAGTTAACCTGGTTAGGCGCAGTGGTGCATTTTAACAAAATACTAGCATTCCTTGTAATAGTACACATTTTCCAAGCCAAACAGTTTTACCAATTTTACTTTATTTTTTCCATTATTTTATTCTAAACAAAAGGCGAAAACTCAACTTTCCTACGTAATATGGATGTAGCTTTTAATATATCTGGTATATTCTTAGTAGATTGTTTTGAGATGAAATATTTTTTCTTAATATAAAAGTTAGAACTAATATTCTATCAGTATTGCTTCAAGATGTCATGGATGATGCAAAATCTTTATAACCTTGGTAGCTACACAGCAATTATTTGTAAATGTGTGTTATAATGCCTCCCTTGCAATTGCTGTGTTCTATCTGTCGGTTGATTAACCTTTTCTAACTTTTCTAAAAGTTACTAGATCTACTCCTAATCATTAATATATCTTATGTGCTCTGCAGCTTACTTTTAACATGTAGTGTCAATTAAAACTTACGAAAGCTAATATAGTATACTTTTGACAATGTTGCTTAACCCAAAATATATGTTTTATATTTTCTTAAAGGTCTTTCAAGGCACAGCATAAGCTATGTGAATAGCTGTTGTATAGTGTTTAAATAAATGTATAGCTTGCTTTTAGCACCTTATTTTCAAATGAGTTTGTTAACATTTTATTGGACGTTTGAGTTAAAATTAAACTTATTATTTCATATTTACATTTAATTTTAATATCTTTCTTCATAAAAAATTGACATTACTTTCTCACGTTAAATCCTCTAAGGACATATATTGTATTAGACAAAAGAAAAATATTATCGTTCATTTTATTATTGCTAGTGACCAAAATAAAACTTATGTTATCTTATAAATTACATTACCCAGCCAGTAATATTCTCTTCAGGCTGTCGCCTTGGTAAGCGAAAAATTGCCTAACAGACATTCAACTCTAACACAATATTTAATCCTAGGTTTCACACAAAAATAAAATTGAAATATTCCAAAAGCACTCTTTTTCCTTAACCGCTATATAATTTTGAGTTTTATTAATATAAATAAGTGTTAAAATGTGAAATTAGATAATCTTCTACCTCTTTTTAAGCATATTTGAGGAGCTAAGAGACTAGGATTGATGAAAAAGGGCTCTGGATCTTTACCCTTTCTCTAACAAATACATTAATTTTTGATAGGCTCAGAGCAGAAAATCTTTAAGATATATGAGAACTAGTAACAATATTTCCTCTTTACCAAGAGATAAGAAGTGTGTGTGCCCCCTGTATCCCCTCTTTCTTATTGACATGACAAAGGGTGGTTGCAAGTGAAGTGTAAAAGAGTATAAGTTTGAATAGTAGTCCTGGAAAACGACAAAGACCATTGTTATTTAAGCTGCGAGGCCTGACAGCAATTTATACTTTTTTCGCTGACCAAAGCAGCCACCTAAAGGCAAAATTACCTTTCTAGTACTTGGAGAAGAGGAAGGAGACAAGACTATAACTGGCGGAACTACTTGATTTAGAAAGTATTTATCTTTTTATAGTGATTTTAATAGTTACTCTCCACTAATCTAAGAAGCAACTGTATGTTTCAGAAATAAATGTATCACATATATTTTATAATTAAATTTGTGTTTTTTTGTATGATAGCAATGTTAGCAAATTATCGTACACATCCGATAAAGGATATGAAATGTGAATCTATCTAGGCCTTAACATTGATAACTAGAAATATTTACAAGAAATGATGTTATAAAAGAGAAGTATAAGCAAAACCATATCAACTTGTTAAAAAAAAGTACAGTGAAATCTATTGGAAAAAAGTTAACTTATATTTTTATATTCTGTTATCAATTTATCTGATCAATAATAGGCTTTGCCTGTTTAAGTGCTCTCTAATATGTGTTTAGCTCTAAAAAAACAAATTTGAGTTTTCATAAAATTATGAAATGTAATAAGTCTGGAGGAGTTCATACAAGGGTTAGCATGTCTTTAGTAGTAGTCACATTAAAAAAAAATTATAATGTACATTGTAAATATTAAAATATAGTTTTGTAAGGTGGGTGTAAGGATGAAACACATTCTGGGGTTTTTAATGTATAAAATGAAAAGCTACAGAAGATTGTATATGTAAAATTGTTTCACAATAACTATTAAGAATATTTATAACATGTTTTTTTAATGTTTTATATATTAGGCTATGTTTAAATTTAATTCTAGTTAGGTACCAAAGTGTCAATACAAAATTTAAAAACAACAATTTGTGATGGCCTGTAAAATAAATTATAAATAATTCTAGAAGATTTGTTGTTAAATATATATATATATATATCAACAAATCTTCTACAATTATCTATAATATATATATATATATATATAGTACATGGCTTTAAACTAAAGTGTTAATATTTGTTAAACATGTAACAACTACTCTATGAAATTAAAACAATTAATTTTCTATGATCTTATTCATGAGCATGTATACTTCTTCTCAAGAGTGTGTTCAGTTGAATTTGATGTGGAAGGTCAAGTTGATTACAGAATGGTTGCAGTTTCTCTTAATCTACCTCATTATAACTTTCCCATCAAAGACAATTTTATTTATCTTGTACAGAAACATCATCATGAACGGTTTCTAGTTACGGGTCAGGTCAAATTGGAACATAAGCCTCTCTACAACTATGAACCAGTCCTCTACTCTGCTTTCCCTTCAGCCACCTGTCCATTAATCTTCCTATTGGCCTCCTGACCTCACCCTCTCTCACCCCTTCAATATCCAACATATCCTCTTCTGTGCTATTTTTCTCACATGGCCATAATACCTCCCTATCTTGTTCTGCACTGGCTCATCCTTACCTATTCTTCTCACTCTCTCATTTATCATCTTATCCGTATCCACTCTTGTCATTCTGACAGTACTTCTCAGAAATTTCATTTCACAGGTTTGAGTTCTCCTCATATAACATAATTAAAATTCAACAAAGCTAATAAAATTAAAGAAATTAAATTTTATCTTAAGAATTCCCAGTGTAATTATTTTGATTAAATTTTAAGGTATTAATTCATAGCCAATAAGAGTCTCTTATTCCTTTTTGTCTGATTCAAAAATATATAACTGGTACAGCAGCTATATAAAATTTATTTAAAAACCAGAATTCATGAGATCAAAACATTATTCACAAAAAAAGATTAATTCTTAGAAAAAAAAGTGCTTACAGTTTATACATAGATTTTTTTTTAAAAAACATCCATTGTTTCCAGTCTGTGGCCTGGGTCAGTATTTTATTCAAGCCATGTATTTTCCACTGCCGGCTTGCTAGATCGTTTGTTGCTTCATACGCGTTATAATATAACTAAAGACTAGGGCAGGTATAACATACAGTCCCCAGCCATTAATTCGTCACTGTGATAAGGGTAAACCCACCTTTCACCAATGGTATATTTTTCGGTCATGCTAGGAATCAAACAAAGGACTCTTAGCTCAGTAGATATACAGTAGCCCCATGGCTTCTTTGGTGCTGACTGACAGCTGACAGCTTTGAAAAGCTACCAGACGAAATTATATATCCCTACGTCAAACCAAATGATCTGCAAAAACATGTGTTTAGCAGCTGTCACTTCTGACAGTCAACATTTAAGTATAAAACTAAATGTTGACTGTCAGAAGTCAGCACCAAAGAAGCCATGGGACTACTGTACATTCTATTGAATGAGATAAGGTGTAGGATTTTATTTATAGATTTGATTAAAATAATTTAGCTCGAGATATTTCTAGTAAAAATATTACTCTATTTTACTTTAACTAGACCAACTATTATTTAGGGTGTAATGAAGTGAGTGGGCTGGATAGAATTAGCTATGGATAGAAATAGGGCGTAATTAGGTGGAGTGGATAGAATTAGCTGAAGATGGGGATAGATGGCATACTTTCATGGGTGTGCTTATGAACTCCCAAGTCCTTGATGCCATGGAGTAAGTATCAGTAATAATACTTCATCAAAGTATTTATAATTTTTTTTCAAAGAATTAATCTAAAATGTTTATTTTCAAATAGAATCTAAATCTTGACTGATTATCTTAGACTAATTCAAAATTTAATATCAAGCTTGACAGGAAAATACCAAAAAAAATCAACCAAATTTATCATTGATAAATTCGACTACACTTTATTTGCTTAAATAGACACTTCAACTCAAGTGGGTTTATTAGCATTTAAAACCACCCTTACTTACTCTTTGACATTTGGAACTTAATTCAATGCCGCACTTACAAAAGTATGCAACCTATCCCTATCTTGAGCTAGCTCTATCCAGTCCACCTCATTACATCTCTTTAAGATCCATTCTAATGTTATCCTACCATCTGCATCTAGGTCTTCCCAATGAGTTTACCAGTCAATACCCTGAGCACGATTTCACAGTATTCTGTGAGATTTGATTGTCCTAACAATGTCTTATGATGAGTACAAGGTATGTAACTCATCATTATGTAACTCATCATTATGTAACCTCCATTCTACAGTATCTTCATCCCTTTTTGGACCCAATAGCACCTTGTTTACAAACACCCTAAATTTGATTTTCATCGTGTAAGGTAAGGAATCATGTTTCACAAACATAGAGAGCCATAAAAAAATGTTTTGTTTTTTCTTATTTTTACATTCCTTGACAGTAGGCGAGAGGTCTGCTTACAACTTATGGACCAAGTAATGGCATGTATTTCCTGACGGTATTAGTTTTCTAATTTTAACTCATATCATTAGTGCTAGTTAGGATTGTTCCTAAATATTGAAACTCATTAGCCCTGTCAAATAATATTATGTTGATCAAAGTAATCTCTAAATTATTGTCTTGAGGCACCCCAAATTATTGGCCTGCATTTTTAGTTGGTGAACACTAATTATTTTCCCCAAATTAAATTATGGGGGTTGGTTAGAGCCTCAAATGTTGTGTGTTTGACTAAGGGTGTGATGTGTCTCCTCCTGCCCCCCCTTTAAAAAATAATCAAAGTGATGGTGAATACAATCAAGAAATATTCCTGAATAAAAATATAGGTTTGCATATTTTATGATCAAACTTATGTTAAAAAAAAAATTACTGTGCATATTTAAACAACTTTTAGACAAAATATCATATGGAATGGATATCAAGATTTATATTGTATTTTGAGTAAATTTCATGGAAATATGGGTTAAAGGGAGGCTTAGCTCCCTTTCCACATCACTAGGTTTAGGCTTAAACAGGTACTGAGGAAAAAGGATTTTAGTGATGCATTTAATTACTTACTATATGTTATGCATTTACAAAAAATAAAGTTTAAATAAAACTAATATATTATATAACTATAAGCTATTAAATAACACTTGTCCATACAAGATCAATGAGGATAAACTGTTCTAATTGTATTTAGGGTTTACAAGTTGTGGAACACAAACGTTTTATTTTATAATTCATTGGTTTTTCAAGGTTAAAAGTAGTAGAATAGATATGCACATTTTGTCCAAGTTTTCTAGCAAATCACCAGTACTACCAACAATAAATTAGTGCATTAGTTTTGAAGTTAAAAATGAAAGAGTTGTATAGTGATGGCTGTAGTGAGAAATAAGAACACCAAACTTGAATGAAATATCAGATACAGGGACTGAAATAACTAAAGTAATATTATAAAAAACCATATAGAAAAATAAAAACATTCATCCTACAAGAATAGAAGCAATTAATTGGTTTTAAATTAGGGTTTTTATTAATTGTCTTACTAATTGTTTTGGTAATATGTTTAAAAATGAGGTGGCCCAATGGCTAAGTAATTTTATAATAAAGGAAATTGATAAAACTAAAGAAAAAGGGTAAATAAACTAAGAGTAGATTTGATGAAGAAAGCCCACCCAGGGAAAAAGAAAAAATGTGGGGAGAATCCAATGCACAAAGGTGACATCTTATTCTTATTTCTTCTTTGTGTATGGTAAAGGCAACAATGCCGAAATATTTTATGTGTGTGTGACTACTTCTACTATAGAAGAAAGGAAGAAGATATCACTTTTGTGCATTGGATTCTTACCACATTTTTCCTCTTTCCTTAGGTGGGCTTTCTTCATCAAATTTACTCTTAGTAGTTTATTTTTCCTTTTTCTTTAGTTTCATCAATTTCCTCTATTATAAAATGTTTTGGTAATGTCATTCATCATCAACTATTTCCAGTCAGTGGCCAAATCAGGTTAGTAAAATGCCTCCATCTTCTTCTAGCCTTTCACCACTCTTCCTACTTTAAATGTTTTCAATCTTCTCCTATCACTTGTACTCTTCATGTTATCTGCTTCTCCGATCTCTTTCATGGCATCCCTTGTGGTCGTCATACTTTATAATTATCTTTAGCATACTCTCCTTTTCCATCCTTATTACATGCCCATACCATCTCAGGCTTGCTTTCTCAATTATCTCATGTACTTCCACTCTTTCTCAGGTAGCTTAATTCCTTATTCTGTTTCTCCTTGTGACAGCTAATATGCTACTCACAACTTCATTCCCATATACTCCACTTTCCAAGTCTCATTTAATGTACATGTTTCTGCTGCATGTGTGACAAAGGTTGCAAAGTACGCCCAGTACAACACTTTTACTTAAAAAGAACTTCTCCTTTCCATAGAAGGTCTCTTACACACCTATAGAACAACTCTCCCTGCTGTCCTCTTCTCATTAGATCCTCTCTACTTTCACCTTTCGTCTCAATCACACTTCCAAGGTATTTTACACTCTGTAAATTTTTTTCAGCTCTACTTCATCCAACATTAAGACTTTATTCTCTTCCTTTTCATTACCATCACTTCACACTTCACCATTCTAAATTTCATTCTACACTCATTCTATTCCTTTATTTCCTCTTCCTTCTCCCCCCATCTAGATCAAGTATTCACCAAATGTCATGGCTTTCATTCTTTCCTCCACACTAATGTGGTAGAAACGAGGAATGTAGAATCTAGAGGAAATATTCTCTGTGGTTGAGTGAGAAACCATTTAATAAAAAAATACCCTTAGTACACCTGATCAGGATTCGAACCCCTATTTCCCTGTCCTTCCTGATGCAGTTTATTGCAAGTGTGTGGCCTTAAAAAAATGCAGCCACCAAAATGGGTGTTTTAGAGAGTAGTCACGATAAAAATTTTTAAGCAAAGGCTATCAGTAACATAAGTTATTTAAAATAAAAGAGTATAGGATGAGGATAAATAAGTTTGAGAGACTACACTAACAGATATAGAATGAAATGATAGCTTTCACCAACACTACCAGTCAAGATTAAAACCCATTTTTCAGGTCAAAGCCAGCCACACTATCTGTGTACACAAATTGGTTAAACAAATTTAATAAATTCAGTTCAGTGCAAATTGATTGAGGCCTCATTTATATAATCTGTAATCTTAGTTTACTTTTAGATCTTGTAAAGAGGATTAAAGGGCAAGGCCTTAACACTTACCAGGAAACAGTAGGCCTCAAAGTTTACCATTAAAGTCAACAACCCGCTTCGAGAGCCGCATGGTCTGACACACAACTCTTGCAGTAGACTAGCCTGCTGATGACGGTGAAATCAAGATTCGAATCTCGGTCAAGTATACTAGGGTGGTTTTCCCACTCTCCCTCCATGCAAATGCTGATACACTTCCTATAAATATAGCCTCCATAGTTCCTAAAACATTAGCTTAACTAGTACATAAGCGTATAACCTAAACGGATAGTAAGATGCAGTGCTAATATAAATGAATTAAAACACAACAATTGTGAACTTTGAGACCTTCAGTTTTCCGGTAAGTGTGTAGGCCTTGCTCATCTATCCTTATTTCAATGTTTAATTTAAAATAGCTGTTTGGCGCCATTTTTTCATTGCATAATTGTAGTCTTTAAGTTTTCATGAGTTTTAAATGTGTGCACACATTCAAATGTTCTTAATCACATGATATAATATCAACCAATAGGAAAATTTAATACTGTGTTCGATTAAACTGATTGAAATTAAACAATTTCAGCAAATTTGATAAACACATTAAACAATTTAATAATTTTATTTGATTAATTTTTTTTAGTTAAAATAACGATATCCTTAAGCTAGTGAAGTTTTCCAGGAATTGCTTTAAAGGTTGTTAATGAAAATGAAAAATATTAAGAAATTGTAAACCATTTCCTTTAGTATTTAGTGATGCTTTCCATTTTTATTTATTTGTCTACCTGTGATGGTTTTCCATAGTTAATCGTAAATACATTCCGTAATAAAGTTAAAATTGATCTAACTTATAGAGTACCACGGACTACATACTTGCAGATCAGTTCTCTGTGGATTGAACAATCTATTTATGTGAAGCTGATCTTTTCATATGGACTACATACCTTACAGATATAGAATTTGTAGACAGGGTTTAAAGGATTTTAAATTGTATTTGTTAAAGGCAAATTCTTTATATATCATCTTTACTGTCTTAATAAAAATCTGAATCCCAGAGGAGATTTATTTACATTTTAGCTAGTATAAACAATGGTTTAACTTATGTCAACGACTCAATTAAAGATGAAAGAAAGTAAGTCTAAAACTCTGTGAGTTCGGAGGAATAAGAATGCAGTTTATGAGGAGCAATCTAGCTGTCACCAGGATAAATAGGATGCATAATGAAATTAAACCAAGAATTGGGGTAACAGGAGGTACATGAGCTAATAGAGAGAGCTAAGATGAGATGGTAGGTATAGATAAACAATGAGAATGTAAAAGGAAAGTATCCCAAGAAAGAGTTGGAAGGAGCAAGTAACGGCAAGTGTGGGAGTGAGGAGGGGATTCGGGGGAGATATGATAAGAATAGTGGTGGAAAAACGGCAGAAGATGGATGTATGTTAAAAACATGACCTGGTTCAGATCTGGAAACAGTTCCTTAAGATGATATTATTATCATTAGATATTTTTACATAACACACTAGCCAAACTTACATATTAAAAAAAAGAAGCAAATTGACCAATGTAAGTAATACTGGTGATAAGCCTTCAAATATTTCCGTGTGGAAATATGTATTTATCTACAGTTACGACATCACTTCCTCTGTGTTTCCATCAAATTCGAGCTTGACATCTTCATGGATCCCTTCGACATCAACCTCAGACTCGGGTGCATTCAGCATGTTGAGGTTGACGTCAGCCGACTTGACCATGACAGGTTGCACTTGCTGTTGTGTGTTTTGGCTGATGGGCTGAGAGGTAGGTTGGGGCGGAGGTGATTGGACTGTCGTCACCGTGCGCACAGGGAACCCTGCATCCTCAAAGGCCTTCTTCTTCAGAGTGGCTCGAATCTGTGACCTTGGTGCAAGAGAAATGTGTTAAAAAGGAAGACAAAAGTTTGGACAAATATTAACACTCATACAAAGAGGATTGAACACATCCTTAAGAGGAAATGTCTTCTACACGACATCAGAGAATTGTTGAAGGTTGAAGGTAAGAAGAAAATTTTGGGAGCTTAAGGAGGATGCAGAGGATAGGGCACATTGACGGTCTAAGCTCACTGACAAAAGGAATAAACCTATCATAAGACAGAACACCTAAATATCAGATAATCCCAGTGACCAATAAATTATATTTTCCAGACCTTTCTATCATATCAACCAGAGACTTTTACTTCAAATGGCTACCAGAAGTAAATTACACCATTTTCATATGCTGTCACAAGTATTGGTAAAATTTAATACGTAGTCTAATTTTAATTATAAGAACAGTGACATTGATAATATTTTACTAGTGTTATTTTATCATAAATAATAATAGCTATTAATAGTAAATACTGCAGATAACATGACTTTACGTGTGAATACTGTATGTGAAAGAGGCATTTCTAGCGGGTCTACTTAGAGAAGTTTTTATACACTACATATTTACAAAGACAACTTTTAATTTATTGCATTGTACTTTTGTTAAATAAACCATTTCATTTATGAGATTAAAACCAAACCTCTCCATCCAAATTTGGCAGTCAGTCTTAGTTGTGTTTTGATTCAACCAACTTATATGCTCACGGCTATACTTAGTTGTTTAAATTTAAATTTAATCATTATTATTATTATTAGCACCGCGTCTTACTACCCGTTCGGGTTATGCGCACTTACGCTAATGTGTAATGGTAGGGTGATTGTGAGATGAAATGAAGGACCTACAGTTTAATGTGGAATCCGAACCACGGTGTAGGCCTGGCATTCCCCACATTCACAAGATTTCTTGTCAGAGGTGAAGGAAGGGTTTGGTAATCAGATAAATCTGTGCCGGGACCGAGGATTGAACCCCGGCCGCCAGCACAGAAGTCTGACACCTTACCCCTAGACCACCAGGTCACCAATTTAATCTTTATTTATTTCTTGGAATAACACAACATCCATACAATTCATTTACCAACTTGTTTTTTTTTTGCAATGTGTTCGACTATTTGTTGTGCTGCATATTTAGACTATCGTGTTAGGGATTAAGAAGGCTAGATATAGAGGAAATGTACTGGGATTTGTGTGACAGGAGGGTGGGAAACTATTTAAGAAACAGACATCTTCAGTACCTCTAGCCAGAATTTTAACCCCAACCTCCCCATCAGCATCAATTTAGTCAATTGCGAATGACACCTTAAACCAGTGGTTTCCAAACTTTTTCATGTCGTGGACCTTCTGAAGCCAATGATAATTAGCCAAAGCCCCGCAAATCTTCCCTGCCATATTAGAGGAAATTAAAGAACTACACACACATTTATATTACCTCTACATAGCCCATTTTATATTAATAAAATAAAAATATATCTAGTTGAACCGAAATGAAAAAATAACTTAAAAATCTATACGTGTTTTGCAGACCCCCACAGGACTCTTCTCGGTCCCTATTTTCGAGCTTGTGCCATAAAGCATGCAACCAACAAAGCAGATCTTTGAAAGATTGAACACAATTTCATTAAATGTGCACATTAGGATATTAAGGCAGATATTTTTTACTAACATTCTGTCTTGTCACAGATTAAAAGACAAGTGTTTGATGTTTTTCTATAAACCTTTTATTTTAAATAACTAGAGGGTGATTGAATATAAATAAATCTTAGTTAAGACTTTATCGATAAATCCCTAATAGCGAGAGTGATTATTAAAAAAACTCGTCAGGCATGAGAGGTTTACTTTATTACATTAATTATTTAGGTTGCTTAACATTTTTGTTGTTGTTATAAGACATTTATTATAACAGTCATATATTCGGTTAAGTTGTATATTAATGGTTTAGACATGGATTTTAAGTGCTACATATAATTATGATAGCGTAACATACCCAATAAACAGTATAAGAGCTTTAAAATAAATTATGATTCAATATTTTTAAAAACAAAGAATAATTTAATCTCTAATCTGATATTCTCGTGATCTCTGTAAGGATATTTATTTATTTATTAAAATGTGTTTACATATGATTAGATATCGCAAGTAAGAATCATAAGGTCAATCCCCTAGAAATAACTGAGTCTGATTAATAATGAGGTTTGAATAACCCTTCACACCTGATTCAGTGGCCGCATGGTCTAAGGCGCTACTCTTGGAGTAGACTAGACTGCTGATAACTGGGAGCTCAAGGTTTGAATCTCAGTCGGGTGTAATGAGGGTAGTTTTCCCTAAATGGTTTCCCACTCTCTCATCACAAAAATATAGGTACACTGTGTCTAAATTCAACCTTACTCTTCTCTACTTAAGGCATTACAAAATTAAATTTAAAAAAAAAAAAACCTAACTATGACATATTTAGATCACATTTATTTAAAACAGTATTCCAGATACAAAGGTGGTAAAACCCCATGCAAAACTTTTTTCCCCATTTTCAATAAACGTGTTTATTTAATAAACACATAAACACTAAAGTATATATATATATGAATGTTTGTAAATACCGAATTTTTCATAAGTGTCTGGAAAAATAGTTTTATATTATATTTAAACCATTTTAAGATGCTAAAACACCAATGGGTGTATCTTCTAGTGAAATCATCATGTTACTGGATTAAATGTTAATAAACCACTGTGGTGGATTGAGAACTACACACCATAGTAGCATGACTGGTGTAGCAAGCAGTCGCAACAGGAATTTCAATATTGTCTTAAAAGGTGAATTTATAAGTCCAAGAAAGTTGTATTTGTAAGGTATTTGTTTGGATTCATTTGGAAAAGTATTTTCACATTATGTGGATATAGCATTTGTTATGAATACGGTGTAGTGATATAATTCTTCAAGTTATATTAGTCAAAAATCTATCCCTGGACAAGAAAATTGAACCCACGATGCCAATGAGTGAAGAATGACCCGGAGTACAATAAAAATAACTGCATATCTCAGTGGTAGTGCATTGGTGTGCTAAGCCAAAAGTATCAGGTTTGATTCTGGTGTCAAAGAGTCATTTTTTCCAAAAATGTAATTCCAATATTTTCAGACGACTAAGCAAATTGAAAAGAACTAGGATAAAATTATTTATTTTTTAGACATAATTGGGTAGTTTCATGTCAAATCAACAAGTCTTACAAACCCGCTTCGATGGCTAAATGGTGTAAAGCCCCATTCTTGCAAAAGACTGGGACTGCCAATGAGAGGGGGGATGGGGTTCTGAATTCTGGTCGAATGTATTGAGGGAGTTTTTACCTAAATGGTTTTCCACACAAATATAGGTACACTTCCTAAAAATTCAACTTTTTTCACTCCTAGCACTGTAGTACATGTGTAGGCCTATCACTCGAAGAGATAGTAAAATACCTTAACTCATAGCATTGATTTGTTTTTATTTTGTTTACTTATGAACAACTGACAAATTTTATTTTTCTAGGTCAAAGAATTATAAATAAAAAGATTTGAAAAATTTAGAGAAAACATTAAATTTTCAATAAACTCCAAGTAACTTATTAAAGTATTAATATGTTGAGTCTTTTAAGATACAAAGCTATTGGTTCACACTTTAGATGTTTTTTTTAAATCTAAAATATTTATTTTATGATTATCAAGGCAATGAAAATAGTATTTTGATATATTAAAAAATAGTTAATTTAGAAATTTGAAAACTCATGTGTAAAGTGGTCAGGGTTTCACTTACAAGCATCGTGCTATTTTATTTTCTCTGTACCCGAAAGCTGTGAGATGCACTTGTGGCTTCACAGTGGAAAGTAGAGGTTTGGCGCGAACAGCTAGCCAATCAGCACATCTGATTTAGTGTTTGTGTTTGACACTGTGTGGATGGGAATCATCAGATGCGACAAACTTCCCTGTTGGCACCCGAACGGCGAAGACGTGTTTGTCCCCCTGGGTGGGTAGCTACACACCTCGAGTAACACGCAAATGAGTATTAGGGGCTAATTCATCCCATCATTAATGCTGTTATGTCAAGTTGTGAGTCGGAAGATAAGGTTATTGTTTGACCGTTTTCATTGTGTGACGATTAGTGTCCCTTTATTCGAATTATTCAATATGGTTATTTTGATTAAATCTGGTGCCACTTTATTGCTATAAAGTTACACTGAAGGTGAATAAGTCAAGAAACTAGAGAAGAGTCATAAATGGTGCAACAGCTTTCATTTAATTTTGTAATTAGTGGTTTAAAATGTCTATTAATGCTTATTTTATATAAAACTTCCGCATTTACTTCATAAAATGTTCTACTTATTTAATCGGCTATGTTTTCCACCCCTACCATTAATCAACTAACCTAGAGAAGGTCTACAGAATTCACTGGCTACCTTGGATAATATTTAAAGAAGAAGATGGAGAAATTCAACTTGTTAGACATGAGATCTGAAGTTATTATTATTATTATTATTATTATTATTATTATTATTAGCACAGCATCTTACTACCCGTGCGGGTTATACGCACTTATGCTAATGTGTAATGGTAGGGTGATTGTGAGATGAAATGGAGGACCTACAGTTTAACGTGGAATCCGAAAGTTTAACGTGGAATCCGAACCACGGTGGAGGCCTGGCATTCCCCACATTCACAAGATGTCTTGTCAGAAGTGAAGGAAAGGTTTGGCAATCAGATAAATTTGTGCCGGCTGAAGTTATAGATCATTGAAGCAAAGCAAGGCATAAAGGAACAGGGCCTGAGTTATGATAGATTATTTAGTTTTTTTTTGTTTGTCACATAGGCCTAAAATGCTCACAAGTACATAAACTATGTTCATGATCTCATTGTTGTGAAAATTTATATTTTATATGCCATTTATTGTAATTTTGATTTTAAGGGTAATAATGCCTTAATATTCTAAAATTCATTTTAGAATGTGAACATATGGATAGAATGTGATTGAAATTCAAACAATTAAAAATTTTAGATTTGTTTTTTAGAGGCCATTGATTCTTTATTCAGTACTTGTGCTCAAAAACAAAATAAAGTGCGAATCAAGATCTTATAATGGTGAGAATTTGATCTTGTATCTCAATTAAGTTCCAAATATTAATATTTGTTATAGGAGTGTCTGAATGGATGCCCTTGTTTTTTATTAGTTATTATTTAGCACCACATATAACTACTAATTTAGGTTGTAGAATTGTGTACTAATAATTATGATAATGATTTTTAGGGATAAGGAAGGTTAAATATATAGGAACGGTCTCCACCATAGTGTCTACTAAACTTGACCAATGAAATCCCTGACCTTTTCCCTGATTTCCCCTGATCATTTCCTAAAATTCCCAACTAAAAAAGTATGTCACATCCTTCTAACTCGCCGCCCCCCTCCCTCCACCTTCGTTTTTCTATTAATATTTTTTTAAATAATAATAATAATAATAATGTTTTAAAATTTGAATGAAATTTTTTTACTAGGAATTAAAAATATATTACACAGCTACAAACAAAAAAATGACATAATTTACTTATAATTGTATTTCATATTTTGAGTAAAATATCATTTTCCCGGATTTTTGTTGTGATTTACCAATTCCCGACTTATTCCCGTTTTTTCCCGATCACTTCAAATTCCCGGCTAATTCCCGTTGCCCCTGATTTTCCCGGATGGTAGACACCCTGTCCACATTTGTGTGGAGGAGGAGCGGAAAACCATTTAAAAAAAAGTCCTCAGTACACCTGACCGAGATTCTAGCCTATATCTCCCTGTCATTGGCAGTATAGTCTACTGCAAGAGTAGCACCTTAGACCATGTGGCCACCAAGGTGGGCTACCATAAAGCTCGTTGTCTCTTTGTGCACAATGCCTTACTGCTTGTCCGAGGTATCCAGATATTTACACTAATGAGGTAGAGAAGAGGAGAGAATCTAGAGTAAATGTACCTACATTTTTGAAGAGAGACTATAAAGAGTGAGAAACCATTCAAGAAAAACAACCTTTGCATATAAAGCCGAGATTCGGACCTCGACTTCCCCGACAAAGTTAACTCCTTAACCTGTTTTCCCACCAATAAAGGCACGATGTTAAATTAAATAACTGTTAGGGAGGTATCAGTCACCCAATTAATTTATTGAACGTGACAAAAAAATGTAATGTTTAAATTATGCGAGTGCTGACTTACACAGTTCTGGATTTGATGCGTTCACTTAAATGCTTAAGATCCTCCCCAAATCTGTTCACAGCGGCTCGAAGCATTTCTATCTCTTCATCAGACCATTTACTGTGTCACATAAAAGAGAATCTATATGCATGGTATATAATTATATACAGGAAAAATATAAATATTTAACAAACTTTTGTTCAAACCAATGTTTAAAAATGCTTACAAGATACAGTGTCTTAATTTGTTTGAAAGGGTTGTGCTTGAATCTGACTCTTTTTAGCTACAGTAGTTTATGAAATTAAGTAATAAAATATTATTTATATGATTATATAATCAGCAGTTATGAACATTCCCCAATATTGTTGTCCCCCGTCATTGGCAGCCAAGTCCAAAAGTACTGTGTTGCAAGAAGAGACCCCCTCTAAGCACCTTTAACTAGAGATGTGAGACGATAATTTTTCCATTTTGGATAATTTCAATTATCTATTTTATTAAGTGAGTAGGCAGAACGTGAGTGCAGACTAAATTCCATTATAGGTATTATCACGGGGGCGGTAGGAATTGTTGTAGATTGGCTTTAGTATTTGTTAACAACATTTGTTCCCCCTTTTCACCTCTCCTCCTAGTTACCACCTATCACTCACCCCTTCTTACCAAACCAACCAAACCTTAACACATTATTTGATATATATAATAGGATCTATAAAAAAAATAGGATTTAGGTACTATGTTCCTGACTTGGTTTATTTTTATTTTAGTCGTGTAAGTTACCCAGCTGGTGAGTCTGCCGTCGGGTGAAGTTGCATAGCTAGATTGCCCAGATTTGTAAATGCTTCTCCAGCTGCTGTAAAAATTTCCCCAACCTGAAATGAATAAATGTGTTTAATTATAATTTAACTTTAATATTCTAATAACAAAATATTGGAACAATTAGCAGTCATCGAAAAGTCCTTAACTTTCATTAACTTATGAACTTCATTAACATTAAAGAATTTATATTTAAATGAATTTAGGAAATGATATTTCAAGCGCAAGAATTTTTTTTTTATATGTCTAAGAGTAAGTCTAAGAATAATAGGTTATAAAGTAATATTCAAATTATGTATTTCTCTGATTAAATTACTATGTCGTGGTAGTTCTTTTTAAATGATTAAATAAACAGGATATTTATTTCTATTTAAGAGTTGATAAAACATAGCATTAAAAATATTATTAATAATATTTAGCACCACGTCTTACTACTCGTTCGGGTTATACGCTTTAAGTACTAATTACTCTAATAGATTAGGGATTGGGAAGGTTGAATTAGAGGAAGTTAACCCGCATTTGCGTGGAGGGAGAGTGGAAAACCATTTAGGAAAAAGTTCACCCGACCGAGATTCGAACCTCGATCTCCCCGTCCTCAGCAGTTGAGCTCAACACGACAAGCGTGTTAGCCAACTACGCCATCGAGGCGGGTCATAGCATTAATAGGAAGTTTTAAAGTGTACATTACTTATTTAATCTTGTATATAAATAGCCCAGGTCCACCAACCTATTGAGTCAGAGTGAGACTGATCAAACTTACTAGTCTAAATGATTAATCTTTTTTGCCTAAGATTTAGAAATTAATAGCTTTGTGTTAGGCGTATAAATTAATATAATTACCTTTTTAACATCATGTCCTAGAAACACACACCTATATTACTATATTTCTTAAATATATGGGCTTTTAACTGTTTTCATTCATATTTTAGAATATTTATACATATTCATGAAAAAATGGTACAAAACAATGGACATTTAAGTAGGGTCTAATAACATTTCAAATCTAGGTACCATAATCAAACAAAAAAGTACAACAATGAATTGCATAAGGTATGATCAAAATTTATTAACACAAATATCTAAGAAAATACCTTATGAAAAAAAAGAGAAAGAAAATTTGAGTTTAATATTATTATTAGCACCGCGTCTTACTACTTGTTCGGGTTATACGCACTTACGCTAATGTGTAATGGTAGGGTGATTGTGAGATGAAATGGAGGACCTACAGTTTAACGTGGAATCCGAACCACGGTGGAGACCTGGCATTCCTCACATTCACAAGATGTCTTGTCAGAGGTGAAGGAAGGGTTTGGTAATCAGATAAATCTTTGCCGGGACCGAGGATTGAACTTGAGTTTAATAAAGTTGTATATACGGTAAGCTCATTTTGAAAATTGCAAAAGAGCCTAAAGGCTTAAGGTCATTCAACAATAAACATTTAATTGTACAATTTTAACAAGTGTATAAATTATAATCAATAAATAATGACTAAGTGATTTCAAATTAAGGTTAAGTAAGGTACATAATTATAATTGACACTTTTAAAGAAATATTTTTGTAAAAAAAAATTACCTTGCAGTGTTATTTATTCAATAAAATACAAAATATTTTGATTGGTTAGTTAAATAATTTGTATTTCTTTGAAGTATTTGACGTGCCCTTTCTGAACCAACCAATTAAATCAGTACAAGAAAATATATATGAGTGAGCAAGAAAGGGCCTACCAGTTTTGCCAGAAAGGTATTTTCATATACCTTTCAGGGTTCTTTTACACGCCACAATCGACATAGGACCAACATCTTTACTTTCCCTGATGAACTAGTATCTAAATGTATTAATCCACCCAAAATTGTATTTCAATTTAATTTTGATAAACTTGAAATACTAGGTTAAGCTTGGTTGATAAATATTTTAATTATAAACCCATAGAAAATTATTTTTAATTAACTCATAACTCTTTATCAGATTCAGAACATCTTTATTACAAACTATTTGAGAATGTTTATGGTCATGTTAACCACCCAAATGTATATCTTTTGGCAAGTAGTAACCAATAGACGCTGAATCTGGTAGCTATAATCTGATAAAAATAATCTTTGATGTATTTATAATTTAAAAATCAACCAGGTTTAACCTAACCTTCCAATTCTTTGAAAATTAAATAACGATACAATTTTAGATAGATTAATAGGCCTAGAGCTTTCCACTCAAAGTTGTAATGTATGTATTTTGAAAGATACATATTAAATAATTATTCAACTAATCAATTGAAATATTTTAAGGGCTTTCGTTTTTTTTTGTTTTATGGAATTAATAATAATTTATGGTGAATTTATTTTTGTACAAATATTTTTCTTGTGTTTATTCTTATTGACTTTTAATTAGCCTAGTTAATTAATAATTTAGGCAGGTAACTAAACAATAAAAATGTGTGTGCTACTTTTTGTGTCTTATGGAATAAATAACATTTCAAAATAAGATATGTTTGTAGAAAAAAAATTTTCTTAAGGAAACCATAAACGTTTTCAACGCGTAATTAATGTGTGGGGTTAAAATTTAATATAGGGTTATAACTTTACATTCATATGAGGTGTCGACAAAGATATTTTTTAAATATTAATAAATACCATAAATACTTCATTTGTTCACCTTATTAATTCAGTAGAAAACTTAAAATCTATTTTTAATAGCAACTTAAAATTGTGATGTAAATATTTGGTTTCAGCACTACCTATATTAATAAGCAATATGCGTGTTTTAAAATTTGCTAATGGGTTAAAGACCTCTCCACGACTTCATTTTCGATTGTGCCCTGTAATAACCATAGCCATAACCATAACTATTACAAATCTAACAAGCAAGATAATTTGACAAAAAAATATTGAAAGCCACCTAGGGTTCCGAGAAAAACTGAAAATAGGAACCAAAATAGGGCTTGATCCAAGAAATAATATTAATTTTCAAGCTTAAAAGATAATGAATAAGTTAGCCTAAGTTATCTTAATTATCAACTATAATAGTGTACGTACTTTACTTGCAGAATTCATTGAGCTTTTGCCGAAAATTTATACGAATACACTTAAAATAAACACACTTTTTCTAAAATACGTTAGCATTTAAAACAATAACTCACTCCGAGTAAATTAACCAACATACAAAAATAAAGTTTCCCAAATATATTACAAAGTTCTTCCACATGTCTAAAAGCGCTATAGTAAATATGTTAAAATAAGGTTCGAGTATAAGCACATGTTGGGTAGCATACCTGTTAAAACACTATAACCAATTTTTACTAAATTATCTTACAAATCCTGTTAGACCTAGGCCAATTACTGGGTTTTTCAAATGTTTATGAGCAGCTACACTTTTTTTTTCCAAACAATAAATTACAAAACTTTCTAAAAATGCCTTATTTGAAATTTTAAAATATTAATTAATCAGTGTTTGATAACGAACAATTTATACGTTTTAAAGCACATTTTTTTTTGTTACAAATATTTTGTTTTTCAATAAATTTAATAACATGTATATCCTTGAGAACTTACGCTAAAAGTAACGTGAATACTGGTGCCGTTGTATTTTTGCAACATCCTATTATGTACTAAATAATAATCAAAAACACATACTTTTAAGATTATGATTAAGAGTAGTGGTTTTTCAAATCTCTCTTCCAAGTAGTATTGCTGTTATAGCTATGGCAGCCACAACACCAACTTTCCTTTCCAATTCTATACTTCCCTTCCCCCCTTTCAGTGTGTCACTATTCATAAAAAAAAAGACTAACTTTCCAAGAAGTGGTGCCGAGCTTAGAGCTGCAATATCGATGTTTAATTAGAATGTCGTCCCAAGTCAAAGAACAAGGGCTCGATTCCCTGTCAAAGTATAATTTTTCTGAGTTACCTAGCTTAGGAAATCTTTATTTACAATAAATTGTGACATTTTTATTTATCTTATATATTAAGTTACTGTATAAATATATACAAATATTTTATTCTTTATTAAAAAAATTATAACCCATTCTTTTTTGTTTTTTCAGTGACATAGTTCTTACGGTTGCTACTTACGCTAATTATTTAAATACATTTATAAGGAGGATAGAACTAATATAAGTGCACCACCATTTGTTTGTCCAGAAGATAGAAAAACCAAAGTTAAAACAACACTCTTTTCTGGGTGATAGGTTATTTTTAAAAATTGGAACTATATTTCCTAAAAAAAAAATTATAAATCAAAAAAAGGTGGCCAAAGTTGGCCAAATATTCCACTTTTTAAAATTTCATTTCAATACCATAATCAATGAAATAGAATTTACATAATGTACGCCTACTTCATTTTAAAAATAGTCTGCTGTTAACGTTTATTTGAACAAAATACTAACAAGAACATTGTGTTATAAACAAAAAAAAACTGAATTAAACAAAATTGTAAGCCATGGTTCAATATAGAGTCATTAATTATTATTATTATTATTATATTACTATGAACCATTTAGAATTAACCTCTTTTTTAGTTTATATTGTTACGTTCGGCACAAACGGCTTAATCTAATTTGATAGATACGAGGAAGGTATATAAGAGGAAGTGAATCCACATTTGCCTGGAACGAAGATGGGAAAACCAGCGTGATAAATCACTTGTGGAAAACCATCTTCAGTTCACCCGTCCTAGATTCAAACCTCGACTTCCTCGTCAATGGCGATCGTCAATGGATATTGAGCTAACAACTCTACCCCTAGAACACCACTACGGGTAGCTAAGCTTTGTAAACAAATATTTTTATAATATTTATAATAGCTAGGTACATGAACCGAGGAAGGATGATTACATTGATATTCGGGTTAGCATCTCGTGAGCTAGGAGTTTCATTTTATTATTTTTAAATCATGAAAATATATTTTGACAATACATTGCAATATTTTCAATTTGAATTAGAATTACAACATCGAGTTGAAAATGGTTGTCAGACAATATTCGAATGAATCCAGGGATTGTTCGAAGAGCACGCAACAGTCCGATTCAAAGATGTGAAATTTGTGTGGAAGTGAAAGGACAACATGTGGAACTTTTTTTATATATAGAGAGTAATAAATTTGTGCCATGTAAACCCGAAAAACATTTTATCTTCATCCTAGAACTCTTAAACTAGAATATAAAATGGATTTTACATCTATATTATGAGTTGCTTTTTGGTCCTATATTTTCTAATTCATTATTATTATTATTAATTATGACTTATTATTATTATTATTATTATTATTATTACACATTATATATTAAACTATTTAGGCTATAATTTAAATATCGAAGGCTTATAGTGTATATTTTATAGAACCTGGCCGGGACTTTAACCCTTAACATCCCATTAACCGCAACCAGCTGCAATAAAATTTAACGATTTAGATATTGTTGGGTCACCGCTGGGGATTCAGTTATATCACTTTCCTAAAATATATGTCATTATGTCAGACTTTTTTTATTAATACGTTCAGCACCACTGGCTATTAACGGCTTAATCTAATGTGGTTGGAATGAGTACGATAGTTGAGAGTAAGTGATCCTGCGTTAGCGCATAGAGGAAATGGTAAAACAACCAATAAGTCACATGGGGTAAGCCCCTCCAATTCCCCTGGCTGAGATTCGAACCTCGATCTCACCGACAACAGTGATTGAATGCAATGCTATACTAGCATATTAATCTGTTCAGACAATGGTGCGGGTAATATTCATGTCATAAACACCAACACTGTGGAAAGCTGTATCGGAATAGGTATTTTTTAAACTAATTTTTTCCCTCTGGTAGTGTTTCTCCGAGTGTTTCCATTTCCTTTTAGCTGGCTGCCTGCAGAGTAACCCAGATTTTCTGTTAACCTTACGGGTATATCACTAAGAACATTTTTCATTGTTATTAAAACATTATTTTATAAGTTAAAAAAAATCAAGCATACACTATAAAAAAAATCAACATAGATCATGCAAATACATCACAAGTAATATTTTCATTAATTTGTAGCATTTGGCTATAATTGAAGAATTATTATTATTATTATTATTATTAGCACCGCGTCTTACTACCCGTTCGGGTTATACGCACTTACGCTAATGTGAAATGGTAGGGTGATTGTGAGATGAAATGGAGGACCTACAATTTAACGTGGAATCCGAACCACGGTGGAGACCTGGCATTCCCCACATTCACAAGATGTCTTGTCAGAGGTGAAGGAAGGGTTTGGTAATCAGATAAATCTATGCCGGGACTGAGGATTGAACCACGGCCGCCAGCACAGAAGTCTGACACCTTACCCCTAGACCACCAGGTCACCTGATTTTATTGTAGAAGCTAGGTTTGTTACGCGTCCTCCCCCTTCTCCCCGCCCCTTCGTCATCCTGATATGTCCCCCCACCTTGATCCTCTCCTTCCATGCTCTCTGGGTTTTCTTGAATATATTCTTGTATTACATGTATTATTTAATCTTAATTTAATTGAAAATACATCTGACTGCAACAAAGTAAATATTAACTTGTACTATTTTTATTAATATAGTTAACATTAAATTTGCAAGATAATTATAATAAGAAAACGTATGTTGTTGTTTTGCATAGTTTCTGAAAAATAGGCTATACAACATCATCGTTATTATACAGTAGGTGTACACTACATCCAAATCTTAATACAAAAATTAATATTACTACTGAAGAAATATTATTAAATAAATATTTGAATTGTATTGATTTTTTTGTAAATTTTATTGAAAAAAAGAAGAAAATTGCAATCATGTTGAGCTGTTACAAAAATATAGCTTATTATTAGAAAAACTATATAAACACAAAACTACATTAGGCCCCCTATCTAAAACTTTAAACCTAATATACAAAATACCTAACAATCATGAAATATGTTTCAATTAGGACGTATTTTGAACAGACAAAACATTATAAACAAGATTATTAAAAAGTTACTTACATTTTTGTGGTAAAAAGATTTTTCTTCCTTAAGTTAATTCCTTCAGTTCGTAATTTTATGTTTAATAGCAACCGCTCGTGAATAAAAGCCAAAGTAAACTAATGCAACGTGATATTAATTGCATGAACTATTCAATATAAACATACAGTGACAATGAGCCAGACGTATGACATCATGACATCACGACGCCATTGGGTATTCACAACATTCCTGCATGGCGCCAGTTAAACTCCCGTATCTCAGAAAAAAGGCAATTTTTTGAATATTTGATGACATCATATACTATCCAGCAAGAATTAATGGAGAATTATTTGGAGGGGATCCAACAAAATTACTTTTAATTTAAAAAAAAAATTACAGCTGTTGCTAAAATGCAAAAGCGCAAGTCACAGAATGTTAATCTAGTTTTTATATGGTACAAAATTATTGATTTCTTTTACGCTTGTGTGTAAGTTAAATGTTTACAGAGCAGATACTATTTGTAAGTTTTTATTTTAAAACAAATATGGTTTTATTTGTAAACAGGGCTGCAAACATAAATTATTTTTTGCGGAGGGGAGGGGGTGGGGCGAGGGGGTTTCGGGGGGTAGGGGGGTTTCAAAGTAAAGAAGTTACAGGTCACTAGTCAATCCAATCCATTACTCTTACAAGACTCGTACGTTGAACAAATTACTTAATGAGGCTATATTTATACACAGACTGTATTGAGACATTGAGTTATTTTCAACCATTGATTTAAGGTGATTTAACATTGATAAATCATCGCTTTTTATTTAATAATTTATTTATGGGTTACTTCATGTACGCCAGGGGAGAGTCCGGACCAACTGGGCCCCTTCTTGTGTGCGCCCCTGTTTGTATAAAAACTTTGTGAAAAGCTTAGCTTTCTTGTAATAATGATGGCAAATATTATCTTTAAAATAAATCACATATAATACTGTTATATGTGTTTGTATTTCTAATTTTATTATATATTTTTGTAAATATTCCCAAAATTTTTATTCGAAAGTACTTTATATTCAGCATTTTTTACACACATTTAAATAATTTCGAAACATATATTTTTACTGTGAATAAATTTGGTGGTTTCATTATTATTGTTCACATCTGCACACTGAAAGGTATCAACTACCTAGTTCCACTATAAAGTGTCTTATAACTGTAGAAGACAAATTTTGCTCTAAATGCCTTTTTTATTCCTATGTCTTGAAACGTAATCTTTTGAGGCATGGATTTATTTCTGTGATCGCGGAGATATTGTAATAGTTTTAGAGTGCCTGCTTATTCCGTTGGTTACTGCCCATTGTAAAAACGAGATCGTTGAAATACTTTTTATATCTCACCCTTTTTAAATGGCTGAATAATAAATACCTTGCCTCAAAGACACCCGCTACTTACGCAGATATATAATATATTATACAGTATATTATAATGTGTATATTTTATATATAGGCCTATATATTTATATACATATAAAATGTACAATTATGTTATATATAAAATCTATATTATATATAAAATATATAATATAAATAGTAAATTTTTTAATTCTTATCGCAAAAAATTAAAAGTCTACACCAGGATTATTATATTTAACCATCCAAAAGAAATCTGGTACGAATATACGGTAATAATACAAGGTGAGACATACAAATACAAGCCAAAATATTGATATATAGTATTTTATTATTTTGAAACCTCAAATCCACATTGATCTCCTATTACTATAAAGTAGAAAATTTAATTTCTTTATAGTCTATATTACCATTTCTTACTGCTGAAAAATATAACAATAATTAATGTTAAAAGTTAAATAATGACCACAAACTATTCCAAAATGTAATTTAAAATATTAAGTTTATTAACATTATATTAAGTAGTGATAGGGTATTCAGAGTTTGAATGTACTTCTATCCAAGAAAATCCAAAAGCGCTTGTTGTGCCCACCCATCATCCACGTTTTCCACTATTTGTACGTCGTCGTCCTCGTAGTAGTCATCATCACCTGCTAAATCAATAAGTAGGGGGGTGGGTGGTCTCGGCCTGGCTACATCATACACCGGTGCGTTTGCGAACACAATATCATATTGTGGTTCATCTTCAAATTGAATTAGATCTGGTTCGTCTGGTTCTGAGACTGTTTGATTTATCAGAATCGGTGGCTCCTCCTCTTCCAGGTTACCCACACCCTCTAATTCTTGGTCTAGTTGATCATCTTCAAATTCATCCAAGAAACTTGTATTAGGTATTTCAAAATCCTCCAGCAGAGATACATTTTTATCTTCCAAGTAAGGAAACATACTATCGTCAAGTATATCCGCCCCCACAAGATAATTTTCATCCTCCTCATCTATACTGTCCAGGTCAGGAAATTCCAAATCTTCGAGCAACTCTACGTCATCCAAACCCGACAGCCTATCATCATAGACTAAACCACCAAAGAATGGATCAGTAGTTTGCCCACTCAAAGATTGTGCTGTCTGATCCATCACGTCCTCCAGAAACTCTCTCCTATTTGCTTGCAGCTCTAACAATCTTACTCCCGTGTCGATTGTTTCCTGCCTCTCTATATTCGAGAGTTTGGCCTCTGTTATTGCTGCTATCTCTTGAATAGTTGGTTCATCGGCTTCTACTAAAGACGACAATCCTGGAACTGCCCTCCCTTTAATTTTGAAGGAAGGCTTAGGATGTGTCACCGGAGGAGGTGACCAAGGGGCGGGGTCTTTGGGCGCTTTACGGATTCTTTTCCTAGTGGTTTGCAAGGGGACGATTAGAGGTTCAGGTGATGGTGGTGGTGGGGAGCGGATTGGTGAGGCTGGTAGAAGGCCTGGAGAGGTTCGCGCTGGAGATCCAAATGAAAGGATACTTAGTGAATCTGATAGTGATGGTAATGGTGATGTGGTTTGTTCTCTTTGATCCAGTGAAGAGCCAGGTGTTGTGAATAGTTGTTTTCTTTCGACTGATGGACTGATTTGTTGCTGTATTACTTGTGAATGTTCATTTATACTGTCTAATGGTAGATTTGATACTGATGAGCTTGATGATAATGTTCTTTCCCTGGTTACTCTTTGATCTACTGTAACAATAGGTGAATCACTGGATGGAGATACATTCTGAGACACGGCTCTCTCCACAGTAGTTTTATCCATCACAGAGGAAGCTGGACCAGGCGTTGTTAGAGCAGATGGTACTAGACCCGGTGGTCTTAGACCGCTACCTGGGGGTCTTAGACCACTGCTCGGGGGTCGGAGACCACTACCCGGAGGTCGGAGACCCCTATCCGGGGGTCTGAGACCACTTCCTAGAGTTCTGAGAGCACTTCCTGTGGGTACGACAGCAACACCCGGTGGTCTAAGACTACTACCACGTTTGACTGATGGTGACATCAGTGGCGGTACAGGTTCAACTGAAGAGCGTGGATCTGCTTCTGATGATGATGAGACTGTTCGTGCTCTTGTTACTGTTTGCTCCATTGTAACATCAGGTGATTTACCAGATGGAGATGGAGATTGAGACACGGCTCTTTGCACAGTCGTTTGTTCAGTCACAGAGGTAGATGGACCAGGCGTTGCATTAATAGGTGGTCTTATACCAGTGCTTGGTGGTCTGAGACCACTTCCTGGTGGTCTGAGACCACTTCCAGGGGGTCTGAGACCGCTTCCTGGTGGTCTGAGACCGCTTCCTGGTGGTCTGAGACCACTTCCTGGTCTGACTGGTGGTACAGGTTCAACTGCAGAGTGCGGATCTGCTGATGATGATGATGAGACTGTTCGTTCTCTTGTTACTGTTTGCTCCATTGTAACATCAGGTGATTTATCAGATGGTGATGGAGATTGAGACACGGCCCTTTGCACAGTCGTTTGTTCAGTCACAGAGGTAGATGGACCATGCGTTGCAATAGTAGGTGGTCTTATACCAGTGCTTGGTAGTCTGAGACCACTTCCTGGTGGTCTTAGGCCACTTCCCGGTGGTCTGAGACCGCTTCCCGGTGGTCTGAGACCGCTACTTGGAGGTCTGAGGCCCATCCCGGTTGATGTTTCTGGAGTTGCGGTACTTCGCTGTACAGAAGTTGTCTTACTTTCAGAAACAGTCTGAGACACGTTTTGAACTGGAGTTTGAGCAAAGCTTGTTGGTCTAACAATACCAGATCTTTTAGGTATGGTCCCTGTAGCACCTTCGGAAGAAAAACGAACAACTCCTGACGCAGCTGGAGGGACAATCCCTGAAGGGCGAGCGAACCCTGAAACAGCCGGTGTGGCAATCCCTGAAGGGCGGGCTAACCCTGAAGCAGATGGTGCGGCAATCCCTGAAGGGCGGCCAAACCCATAAGATGGTGTGGCAATCCCTGAAGCTCCCCGGGGTGAAGAGCCAAGAGGAGCTCGCCTAGGGGGAGATTGTCTTGGAGGAGATTGTCTTGAAGTACTAGGAGTGGTAGGTCTCGATGCACTCGGAGGAACAAGTCTTGAAGAACCAGGAGGGGGAATTCTTGAAAAGCCCGGACGGGCAAGACCGGAGCCTCTAGGTTGCATGGCTGCGAGATGCTAGCGCTGTACTTGCTGAAATATTATTAAATAATTTAATTTTACTTCTAGTATCAGGTCATTGTAACGAATTATGTTTCAAGCTATTTTTAAAACCTATAGATTAATAAACACACAATAGCAAGGTAGAAATTATTACGATGTAAAATTGGTTCTTGCTAAAGGACATTAACGGTGAAGGGGAGTATCAATGGCGAAGTAGCGTTCTTTCCGAAGAAGCGATCCCCTTTACTTCGTAGTTGTCAAACGGGCTCTAAAACTGTTAATGCCTCGTACACAATCAGTTGTGATAGGTTGTTGAAAGCGCAATCGTAATATTGCCTGTCTACAATATAATCGAGGAGTTGCGTAGTAATAATAATAATAATAATAATAATAATAATAATAATAATTATTATTATTATTATTATTATTATTAGCACCGCGTCTTACTACACGTTCGGGTTGTACGCACTTACGCTAATGTGTAATGGTAGAGGTGATTGCGAGATGAAATGTAGGACCTACAGTTTAACGTGGAATCCGAACCACGGTGGAGGCCTAGCATTCCACATATTCACAAGTTGTGATTAATAAACGTCTTGTCAGAGGTGAAGGAAGGGTTTGATAAGCCCTTGACCACCAGGTCACCCTAGTTGAGTAATTATTATTATTAGCATCGCGTCTTACTATCCGTTCGGGTTATACGCACTTACGCTAATGTGTAATGGTAGGGTGATTGTGAGATGAAATGGAGGACCTACAGTTTAACGTGGAATCCGAACCACGGTGGAGGCCTAGCATTCCCCACATTCACAATATGTCTTGTCAGAGGTGAAGGAAAGGTTTGGTAATCAGATAAATCTGTGCCGGGACCGACCCCGGCCGCCAGCACAGAAGTCCGACACCTTACCCCTAGACCGCCAGGTCACCCTAGTTGAGTAATTAATAGGAATCATGTCGTTTCCTAAACTTGAATTAAATTCGTGGTTGAATAGAGGACAAACACACACGCATATCCTGTTCAACTAAGAAAAATCTCTCTCGACGCATGCACATTCCTGAATCTCCCATAGTGTCACCAGCTTGCAATTTCAGTGTGCCGCGATGACTCACAACAAATAATAGTGTGCCATGAGCAAAGAAAAAAAAGTTGAGAGTTAAGAACCACCGGTTTATAACAACAAACCCAATATCTCACGTATATAGTAAATGTCGAGCCCACTTTTCAGATGTAGATACACATTATCCATCTATTACGTTTAGCAACTAAGTTAGCTTGCATTTAGCCAATCATAAACAAAATATGACCTACTTTGATGGCCGCACGGCCTAACGTACCACTCTCGTGTTAGACTAGACTGATGAAGAAGGGGATATTGGTGTTCGATCTCGGTTGGGTGCACTGAGCGTAGTTTTTCCCTAAACTGTTTTCTACCTTCCCTCCAAACAAATTTGGGTGCACTTTCTCGAAATTAAACCTTCCTAATCCTTAACACAGAGGTGTACAACGCGTAAGACATGGTGCTAGTTGTAATACGGCATTCAACTAAAGTAGTTATTTAGTCAAGGATAACAATTATAGAAAATATATAGTTAAAGGTATTGTATTAAAATTATTTGATAAAAGTAAAAGTTAAAACACCTACCGAATAAGTTAATCAGACTCTATTTAATTATTATTTATAAATTTAATATTAATTTGATTTTGTAGTCTTATGGTTGAAATTATTTCTCCCGACAATAAATTTCAGAATCCTTTTTTTAGCGTTGTGTCTTACTACCATTTCGAGTTGTAAGCATATATAGGCTACTAATGACTTTGAGCTGTTAGCGATGAATACAGTTTAAATTCGTAATAAGTGTACCAACATTTGCATGAAGGTAGATTTTTAAAAAATTGGAAAAAAGCTTCCTCAGTACATCTGACTGGGATTCTAATACCTATTTATCTGTCATTGGCAGTTTATTTTACTGCAAGAGTTACGCCTTAGACCATGCCACTCACCGAAGTGAGTCCTTATTGAATTAGAAAAAAATCAAACAAAACATAGCTCGTCTTGAGATTGCGTCTATGAGTGGGTAAACGACAAACTGTTATTACTGATTGTAGACGAACCATTAATAGCGAGAGACCCAGCACACAACGTTTGGTGCTTAAGGTGTGGTGGAAGGGAGCACGAGTAATTTTACTGTTTTTATAGCATTATATATTTTTGGCCAAAATAAATCAAGTATTTCTCCGGTAGCAATGTAAAGTTTAGTTTTCTGCACACGCTAATATCAACAGACCTTGAATAGCTGTCAAGGATGTCTTGGAATGTTGTCAAAACATTTTAAATAAAGAGAGACAGTTTTGAATGCAGAAACCCGCTCATCGATGTTTTCTGTTCCAAGCGTTATCTTTTATCTATTATCCCGCCCGGTTAATCGGTTTGTGAGATGGGATATTGACTATAGGGTATCCATGGTAGGAGAGGTGGTTTCTGACAGCTAATAAAAGTGACCATGTATCTATTCGCCAGACCATTTTATCTGCAAGACCGTTGGTTTGTTGTTACGTTTGGCAGTAAAACATTCACACAAACAAACAATTTGAGACGCGAACTTATAACTGTTTGGATGTTTTCCTTTTGTGGGAGCGGTGTCTGTGATTAACTAAATATATCGGGTGTGGCTGTGTTGGTGCACGGCCGAAGGGTTTTTTCGTAAATGTACTGCGCCGCTTCCAATTTTGCTCCCGATACTTCCTTATTCGCCGACACACGCCTTGGGATATTATTGGATAGCTGGCGAGCTGCTCTTTCCCGTCGTATACGTTCGGCATACTTCTGGCTGGCTTTCCAAATTCATTCACAAGGTCAGGAGTCACGACAGTGACTCTATACTCGAACAAGATCATCCCTTTCGCAGGTGACCTAGCCTGGTGTTTCTGTCAAGGTGGACATCCTTAGTCGGGAGACACAATCATACAAGTGTAGTATTCTACTCTCTCATTTCATCGGTTTTATTTCATCTAGTAAACAAGTTCATTCGCGAGGTTAAGATTCATGACTATGGCTCGGTACTCAAACAACAAATTAGCCCTTTCGCAGACAACCTGGCTTGGCGTAACTGTCAAGAACGAATGTTCTGAGTCGGGCAACAGCCGAACGGCGGCGTGGCTGGCTTTCCGGTGAGTATAGGCGGACATTGTGAAATTTCTAGAATTTTTCAACTTCAATTCATTTTCTTCACCAAAACTGTAATGAAATTTAAGTATTAGTAGTTAAATAAATAGATCTCGACGAGAGATATTGACTGACACTGAAATGGGTGTCGTACTACGACAGAGCGTGAAGTTGTTCTTGGTGGAAGTTTCCGGGGCGTGGCAGATCGTACACAAAATGGCGGACACTCCGCCTTGAGACTCGCGTATTGCGGCGCACTATCTGAAGGTCAATGACGAATATTTATTCCTTCATTGGTCGAATGATATCAGTCTGCGTTTGGCTACCTTAAATACTTTATAAATTATTAATCCAAGCCTTATCGAATGATTTCGTTACATTCAACTTCTCGTCCCGTACCTCCCTTAGTACTGTTCTGAATTTAAAGATGTATTCACGTCAAAAATTGCTTTTCAAAAAAGAGATTATAAATTGCGGCGTGCTCTTCTGAAATCAAGATGGTGAACCAGCCTAAACCAGGGTGGTTGATGACGTAACACAAATCGTGTGTTATTGCGCTGGTTACAAAATATAAACTTTTTCATTTGCGATTAATATTTTGTAACGGGTCTCCCTCCAAGTTTTAAAAGTATTTAATTTATTTTGGTGGCCGGTTATAGCAAGATACAAGTGTGGATATAACACTTTTTATTTAATTTATTATATAATGTACAATAATATTTATTATTGCCACAACCGCAAAAACAAAAACATAATGTTTATTAATAAATTTTGTTCTTTCAATAAGTTACTAGAACGCCCATTATACAGTAATCCTTAGGGAAGAATTATTAGAATCATTTGTTAACACTTTTTATTGGTAATATAGTATAACTGTATTACTAAGCGATTAATAATCATTTCCAAAGAGGTTTACATTAGTCACTTTCAGCCAATGTTTGAAATAAAGAACCTTGTGCTAGCTGTCCCTCACTACCTCTCCTACTGTGGGTGCCCTATAAACGTTCCGTCTAGGCTCCTACTTGAAAAATGAGTGGTGAATAATTTACCCAGCATAATATTAAACCGATCACTCTAGGTGTTGGCTTAGGCCAAGTGTTGACAACTTAAGAATTTTTTTTCCCTAGATCTAACTTTTTTTTGTTTTTTTCAAAGTCAATCACCGACTATATACATTTTCAGATTTATTTTAAATCTTACGCTAAATAGTGCCTTCTTAGTTTGATTTTAGGGTTCTCAAAGGGTGACGTAGGTAATTGACAATTTAATTTTACATATTAATCTGCACTGCTCTTTTCAAACGGGCTCTAAAAATATTGTACGAAAAATCAATAAAAAGTATTTCTCTCTCTCTTCTTGATTTAAGTGTTTAGAATACTAATTTGCAACAATATAACTCGGGTTTTTTGGCAGGACAGTTTTTCCCCTTTGATAGCTTAAACCTAAAGTACACCAAAACTTTATAAACTGTATTTGTCAAGAGACCTTAGCACCTATGCTTTAAAAAATTGAGCATTAAAAGATCCAGATTTTTTAAGTTTATTTAATGCTAAATTATATAATTTTGATCGCTTCTGAAGAATTTGGTTAAGTAAGTTGACAACATTGGCAAATGGTAAGGGTTGATGCGGTTCAAGGGGGGGG
>CABFVX010000119.1:198156-280487 GCA_902151425.1 Timema shepardi
GGGGGGGGGGGGGGGGGTAGGTATATGATCTGTTGTTCTTCTCAAAGACCGCATCCTAGCTACAATAAGATTTAGATGGGAAAGAATTAATTTTTTTGAAAGTTATAAAATTTACTAAAACAACGTCAAGTCATGTGATCTAAAGCTGTCATTTATGAAAGTGATTATCAATACATAGAGAAAAATAAGACTATTAAAAAAGTCAAATGTTATCAATGTTTACCATAAATCATGTATTTGTATCTTCTAAAGCTTTCTTCCAACTATTTTCATTTTTACTTGATTTATTCGACTTATTTAACGCGCACTTTCTGAACTTACTGATTATATCAGCACATGAGAATTTATATGAGCAAGCGCGAAAGGGCCTACCAATTTTAACAGGAAAGGTGTGTTCGCATACAACGGCTTTACTTCACCCTCCAGAAGATGTTGTGCTAGGAATATTTATCGCTCAAGAAAAATCCGTCGACTCCAGACGGGTTCAACCCCAGACACTTTACCCCAAGACCACTAAGGTCAACCCTTGCAACTAAAATTCTTCTATGGATCTCACGAATTCAGACTTAGAGGAAGCGTCAAACCCCATCCTCCCGGACCTCTTATGTTCCCCCCACTTTCCACCCTAGCTTTTCCCCCTTCTCACAATCCTACCTCTTCACCGGGTCTTCCTGGTACAGTCCAATTTTCATAAAAGCATCCTTTTAGATTATTACTATTATTATTAGTACCACGTCTTACTATCCGTTCGTGTTATACGCACTTACGCTAATGTGTAATGTAAGGGTGATTGTGAGACGAAATGGAGGACCTACAGCTTAACGTGGAATCCGAACCACGGTGGAGGCCTGAAATCCCCCACATTCTCAAGTTGTGATTAATACACGTCTTGTCAGAGGTAGAGGATGGGTTTGGCAATCAGATAAATCTGTGACGGGACCGAGGATTGAACCCCGGACCCCCAAGCACAGAAGTTTGACACCTTACCCCTGGACTGCCAGGTCACCTAAAATCCGTTTAGAAAATTTTAACTTATTTTTTAAGACAACATTAATAGCATTTTACTATATTATTAGTGTTATTTAAAAGGTTCTAATAATATTTAACATAAGTAACATATGCCGACCACATGACTTGATGAATAAGTACATGAAAGTAAATCTGGTAATTGTTTTAGATGTTGGATAGGATCCTTCCTGGGAGATTGGGATTGTCAATCACCATCGTGAATGAGTCAAACCATTTCACGCATAAGAGGAACGAAATTAGTGTGGTGTCATTGTTTGAGAAATTTGTAAATCTTTTTATATGGCTCATGTTTAGTGACTTGGAAAATGAAAAGTTTCAGTTTAGATTTGTAACATGCTAGTTTTGAAAAAATAGCATTTTTCAGTATATTTTTTTAATAATATTGGTTTCAGTTAACCCAAATTATATTTTAGTTATCCTCCTTAATATTTTGTATTCTGAAACTTATCACACTTATTGGTTGCATTTCAACAAATGACAAAACTATAGACCGACACCTTAGATCGGTAGGTAGCGTGTCTTTCTAATGAGCTAATGATCCCCTGTTCAATTTCCGGAATGGCTGAAAAATAATCATCGGTGAAATGTGGGTTTCCCCTTTCACAGTGATGAATTAACGGTTGGGGGCTGGATGTTGTGTCTGCTCTATATTTAAATTAGTTTGTAAGTCATGTGATTATATAATTAGTAGGTTCAGAAAGTGCACGTTAAATTCATCAATTAAATGAAATGATAAGGTGGTTGTACACGTACCGATACTATCGGTAATATCGTTGTCGGCACCGACATCTGCCACGGTGCTTGTACACACACCAACCAGATTGTTGTCGGTAACTGATAGACGGGCAGTTTCGTAAGTAGTACTGAGCTAAACATGGCTCCAGTGACAAATAGGAGCTTTTTTTTGTATTGTGCTCTTCCATATCCGGAGGAAACGATATCAAAACTGGAGAGAAAGAGAATTTTGGGAACACATAATAGAAGCCGCAAGGAGTCTTGAACTCCTCCCCGGTTTTGTCTTACAAACACACTTTGTTCTCTACCATTTTTTTGTAATCAAGGTCACAATGTCATACTTAAAGCTGCTAGACAATTTTACCCTTCCAAAATACTACGCAACTATATTAAACCTTTCGAAAGACTGACCAACAATGGCAGATCACATCTGGAGACCAGTGCGCAACTGTTCTGCGCACCGATATCGGTGTATTTATCAAGGCGGCAGCCGGCATACCTCCGCCTTGTACATGGTCGCCATGATAATATTGATAATGTTGTCTTGTCGGCATCGTGTAAAGCCCCGCCATAAGATTACATGGAATTTCAGTTCCGCCGATATCGGCGCCGACACTGACACCGACATTATCGGTAAGTGCACATACCGGTCTGTTTTATTGTCTTAGGAATCTCTTTGAGTCAGAAAATTGACTCTTATAGTGTTTAAGTGTAGGTTTTAGTTATTGATCTGATTACTAGCCAATTGAACAACTAATGTGTTATGCTTTATTGTATTTACTCAGAAAGTTGACAGTAAAGTACATTCGAATTTAGATAGGAAGACATTTGTTTGACATTTGGTAAATTTATCAAAATAGTTTTCTCAAATTTAAACGTCAAGTCGTGTAATATTCAGCTTTAAATACCACAGTAAAATAATATAAACGCCGACCGTGAAAGAGTTGGTATTTTGTAAAGTTTCCTTGCTAACGTACCTAAAAAAAAGTACTTTTAATTTATATTAGAAAAAACAGGCAATTTACGTTTGTTGGTTAACCGCAAGTTTTCGTTTGTAGCTTTTAATTAATTTGTTTTGGTGACGTGAAAATCTTGTCACTGAACTTAAGTTGTTTATTTGGTACATATTTAATTTCATGTCAGCAATTCTAGAGCTAACCAATATTAATTCAAAATAAATTATGTAATTTTTGTTGGAATACGATATTCATATATCTATCGTGGGAGCAGTTATATATTGCAAATAAAACCGTTTTCTCATGATATAGCATTTTAAATTAATCATCTAATCACCTTAGGTTTAAACTGGCAAAGATTGCTTTTAAAAAATTCTGTTCCAAAAAACAGTTGGCCCTAAATCAGAAATGCGCTTTTTACCTGCCTCTTTTCAGGGGTTGTAAGTTTGAAAAATTTCACAAACTAATAATATATATTGAAGGTCTACGCAATTTTGGTTTATTAGAAATTTTAGAAGTAACACAGCATAGCTATCGAAAAATAGAGCTAAAAAAAAGATTTAACGAAACCTTTAATACTCGTATATGAAATGTGTAAAAAAAGGGTATTATGTTGTCCTCGATATATTTATTGGCGGTTTTGTAAAGTGAAATTTGGATAGTAACTAAGTTTATCTTGTTGGATAAATGGTATTGTTTTTAATAAAATAAACTTACCAAATTTAAAAAAATTTACTATCGTAACACCGACAATTTTATAACATTTTTAAAGAGCTATTGCTGTGGTAACACACAGTATATAAATAATGCGATAAAACTATTGTTTAAAAAAGCTTTATGTACTTATACATAATTATATTATATTGAGACTATTATTAGAAATAATAATCACACTCTCCCTTTCACTGTTATCAAACTGTCAATTAAAATATAGCTTTAAGCTTATTATTGATAGTGTTTTAAGGTGTTTTATTATTTGGTTAGGGACATTTTTAAAACGGGATCTACCGATTCAAAGGCTCGCGATGCATCGAGGAATCGATTATATTGTATACGATCATTAAATAATTGAAAAATTGGTCTAAAAATTCGTATTTTAATTTTTCAATAAAAATAAAAATAATTTACACACTAGATGATTTGCTTGGATAAATAAGGTAGATGAATTGAAAAAAAATAATCGATGGCTAAATATATTGACTGGTGTATTAATGCTGCAATCGGAATGTCAAAATTTAAATACAAGTGATATAATAAAGACGACACCAAATATTATTGTAGAGAAGCAAACACTTTCTATAATAGTTATATTTTTTCACATTTTTTTGTTTAAGGAAAGGCTTCTGATCGTAAGCATTTTATTCACAATATTTTAGCACTAAGGCATTAATAATCACCGTAAAGGTAACACGCTACTATAAAAATGCTACCGATCATAATAATTATAATTTGAGTATTATAGTAAATGACGTATATATATTTTAAAATATTAAGATCAATGTCAAAAATAATATTGACTTATATATATATTTATAGTGAGCTTTTTTTTTATTTCTTAACGCCTGTTGTTCTTGCAAGCTACAAGTCAATGATCTTTATTTTGAGACATATAATCATTTTCTTAGACAGGAAACTAATTTGTTTCGTAGGTGATTAATTAAATACTCCCTAACCTTTGTCTGTAAGATCGAAGGTGCTTAATTACCTTCTTGAATGTTTATTTGAACGGTGCTCTGACACTGGTGTTAATTTTAGACGTTCATTAACCTACGTCACATCCAAAAAGTACACACTAGAGGTGTATAAGCTATAACAATTAAATTTAAGAGCCTGTCTCTGGAAAAAACAACTTTATTCTTTTTTATATATTAAACAACAAAAGGTAAATACATGATGATTAAAATTATATATGTATTATGTGTTGAAACTATAATTGGTGGGCGCCACACCTAGGAACTAGGAGTAAATAATAATTTAAAAAATCCTTTAGCTCGGTTAACTCTGACAGTGGCACACTGACTCTTAATACTCGAGACCACTGGGTGGACTCGAGAACGTTTTCTGGATGATGCAATGTTAATAATAATAATGACACTACCTTAACTACAACCATGGTGTGTTGTAAATCTCTACACGAGTTGAAGGAATACTTAAAATAAAACGGATCACTGAATGAAATGTACTAATTTAAACTACAATAAAAAAATATCGAAACTTTTGTGGGTTTTTATTATTATTATTGTTTTATTGATACCACATCCCAATCCTACTTATGGAATTACGAATAAATATAATTTCTAATCTTACAGATGAAATATATTTTATCATAGCTAATTTTGAACAAAAATAAAATAAAAATAAATATTATTGTTGACAAATAAATCAATGATCAATAGTTATATTAATAATGTTTTAGAAATAAAAGATTAATTGAGTTTCTAGAATAAGTAAAGTGTCTGAATGTTTTAAATTTATGCTGGAAGACTGATATGTGTGTGAGAGCGAAACAAAATAATTAAAGTTGAAGATTTGGTTGATATCACCATCTCCATGTTGAAATAGCACAAATGTCTGAAATTTGTTTCCTTTTCTTAATTTCAACTCCTTCAAGAAATAAATAGTCTCTAGTTAATGCCCAGACACACAGCTTTCTATGAATATCTTCATATCCCACTTTAAAACTATTTTTCACTTTTTAAATCCAATTTAGTTGGGAGCCACACAGGTTTGGTTCCATGCTAAAATGACGCCGAGGAAGAGGAGCCCAATCTTCTTCAAAAAGTGTTCCAGGAATCAAATTTAAAAACGTTCTATTTTTATCCAGGTTCAAAGAGAAAACTTATGCATTAAAACAAAAGATAAAATGTTGGTTATGAACTAGGGATGAATATAAAATAAAATCCAATTTAATATGAAGATTAAAAATATATATATCAATGAATATGAACGTTTCTTTAAAAAATTTAAATTCTTAATTCCAATTATCAAAATTGAAATGCGTGCTAGTTTGCAAGTATTTACATCAATTTCTTTTCTTCTTTTATAATTACGAGACACACCACTTACTTGTTTAACAGTCCTGTGCATGCGTTAGAATAGTATCATGGCCGACATTGAAAATAGATAAAGAAGAGTCAAAAAACTTCTTAGAAGGATAAATATGTTTAATAAAGAGGTAAGTGTTCTTCCATAGCTCAAAATTCATTATTTTAATTATTTTTAGCAGTGTTAGAAGATCTTCCCTCCGTTTTAATGTGAATGGATATAAATAGTATTATTTTGTCACGCACGGCAACACAACGTGTTATTCTATGGACGGATTTTGAAGTACACCATTTAAAACAAAAATATATGGTAACACATTGACAAATTAGAATTATTATTATTATTATTATTATTAGCACCGCGTCTTACTACCCGTTCGGGTTGTACGCACTTATGCTAATGTGCAATGGTAGGGTGATTGTGAGATGAAATGGAGGACCTACAGTTTAACGTGGAATCCGAACCACGGTGGAGACCTGGCATTCCTCACATTCACAAGATGTATTGTCAGAGGTGAAGGAAGGGTTTGGTAATCAGATAAATCTTTGCCGGGACCAAGGATTGAACCCCGGCCGCCAGCATAGAAGTCTGACACCTTACCCCTAGACCACCAGGTCACCGACACATTAGAAAAATATAAGGAAACACACGTGTGGTGACAAATAACGTTACCGTGTCTTCCAAAAGTGTAGCTTCGGTAGGTACACTCGATTTTTTAAGGGCTATCTGACAGCTAGAAAAACCACCACTTTCATGCATTCATATATTAAGTCATGTGATATTAAGTTGTGATTATTGATAGATAATATAAATACCTAAAATAATCCTAATGAATCATTAAAACATTATTCATTTTGTCACAAAAACATTTGAATTTTCAAAGATGTATTTTCCGTGAAAATTGTCAACCTCAGTGGTCTTGAAGTAGAGTGCTCGCTTTAGAACTTGATACTAGTAGGACCCAGCCAGGGTCAACAGATTTTTCTAGAGCTATGCAAATCCGTAGCACAACTTCCTTCGAAGGGGAAGTAAAGCCGTCAGTCCCATGTCGATGTTGGCATGTACAAAGAACCCTAGAATTTGGAAAAAATGTGAAAATAACTTCCCCAGCAAAAATTGGCTGACCCTTTCTCTCTGGCTCATAAACCGTATTTAATGCTGATATAATCGGTCTGTTCACAAAGTGTACGTTAAATACCTAGAGCAAATAAAATAAATAGAAATATTAAAATTGGACTCTAATACAGTTCAAACAAAGCACAGCAGCAGTCTTCGATCTTCCCCAAACACACGAGCGATGTTTCCATACTTAATTCAGTACTAGTTAAATCCAGTCCACCTAGAGGATGATCGACCATTTACGGGGTTCTGGAAGGTTGACTCCGCCTAGAGCGCTGGTTGAGTGTCGTCTTCAGTTGTTCAAGAAACTCGGACCGGTCAAATGCGATATAATTGAATGGCACGGTCGGCCCATAATTCTGACGGCATCGCTTCTGATGGGGCGGGAATCGTTCCATGCAGTATCTGAGACGTTGGTATGTAACACAGACATCTATGTACTACAAAACTTGTATGTAGATCAGGGAAGAATAATATGGGTGTGTATTTTACTCATGATTAGTTGCTTCCAATTTTAGGGCCAAAAAAGGGCTGAACTGGTGTAGCCCGTAACATATTGTTTTGTATATTCTGAGTTTTACATTCCTTGACAGCAGGCGAGATGTCGGCAACTTATTGACCAAACAATAGCACGCATTTCCTGACTTTTATTTTATTACCTGATATCGACTTTAATAAATTTATTGCTAGTTAAAATTGTTCTAAATATTTGAACTTATAAATAATGGGAAATGGGTACTTAATTAACACCCGTATAAATGGGTCATTGTAGGACACCTTAGTTCAGTTGGTAGGTTTTTTTGTCATTGAGTTAAGAGTCCCGAGTTTGATTCTCATATGACCGAAAAATTGATCATCAATGGAATGGGGTTTCCCCCTCTCACAGTGATGAATTAACGGCCGGAGTTTGGATGTTGTGTCTGTTCTATATATAAGATAGTTTTTAGGTCGTGTGCTGATATAAACATTTGGTTCAGAAAGCTCGCGTTAAATAACTCAAATAATGAATATATTATACACACACACATACATATACACATATATGGGTCATTAGAAAATAGTCGAATTGAAACCTGTGAGACTATTTTGCTATATTTAAAAAAATACAACAAAACTAAAACTTAATCGTTTTAAAATTTAAAAAATATTTAAATACCCGAACCAAATTTGCTGTCACCAATTGAAGAAATTAGGAAACCGCACTTAGATACATTTACTAGTTTAAACTCAACCGTTTATCAAATTTCCTGCTTAATTGGATCTTAAGGTAGGGTAGAAAGGAAAGTGAACTAAAATAATTTATTTGGCAGTTTTTATAGCAAAAACACATCTTGTTCAAAATTAATAAAGTAGAACTATTTCTTCAGTAGATACGTTGCTTGCATACGAACTCAGCCCACTTTAAGAATGATTGTAAAGGTAGGTTGTAGGAGTTTGACCCCATGTTGGTTTAATATCTTCCAGGATTCTTTTACATACCACAATCGACACGAGTTCGACGGGCTTTACTTCCCCTCCGAAGGAAGTTGTGCTACGGATTTGTATATTGCTCAATAAAATTCCATTGACCTCAAATGGTTTTGAACCCACAAATTACGGGTCCTGAGGCGAACACTTTACCCCAAGACCCCCGAGGTCAACAGAACATTCAAATATAAGACACGACACGATCCTAAGTCTGGGAAAAATTAAATGGAATTTACTTATAAAAAAAACCAAGTAACGTTTTTATTCATAATACAAAAACCATTATGATATAATTATTCAAAACAAAAATTAATATATCCAATAAAAAAAATCAAACTAAAAAAACTGTCTTCGGTAAACTACACTTTATTTTAGAGATGGATTAAAAATAGCAATGTCTACTCAAGGTATGACCGTATTACATTTCAATATTAAGTATTAACGAGATCAATTTAATCTTTGTTGGCTGTAACCTCAGGTATTGATTGACAAACATGGAGGGGGAGTGCAGGGGGCTACACACAAATAATAGTAAAACCCACTTACTAGAGTTTGGGTGGCACATATAACTTCAAGATAAATCTTAGCCTTGAGGTCAAGAATTTTCACAGTTAAAATATTTATCTGTTTGAGAAATTAAAAAGAAGTAACACTATTTGTTGTTCCGAGAATCTCCTATGTATACCTTGATTTTGGTTTGAAGCCCGTTCTGTAAGGTCTTATTTTGTACCAGGAAACTATTATACAGTAATATTTTGGTAGGACAAATGGCCTTTCAGAACGAATCCCTTACCACGATTTCGGAAAGTTCTATTTTGTACCAGGATCCTAATATACAATAGTATTTTGATATGATAAAACCCCTTTCAGGACGAAATCCTTACCACGATTTAGGAAGGTTCTATTTCATACCAGGATTCTATTACACAGTAGTATTTTGGTAGGATAAAACGCCTTCCAGAACGGACTTCCTACCAAAATTAGGGTATAGTGTACCAGTTTCAAGCTGATCTCAATGAATCCGGACTTAGAGCACGTGGTTCAATAGAATTAGTGGAAGGGAGAAGGATAAAGGGGCTACCAATACCGGGTGAGGGGAGGGGTGGACAACTTGCTAAGTTGGTGATGTGGTGGCTGTTAACTGGGGCGTCACGACGAATTCTTTTATCGGATCTAGCCCCACGAAGACCTAAAAAAAAAAAAAAATCTTTGCTGCCAAAATATTCCGCGTTCATTAATCTTCGTTTATATGGAGCACCGTTCTGAGTGTACCTGGGATATTTTGGTACGTTCTTTGAAGAGGGACGGGTACACAGGGGGCTCTGAGCTTGGGATGGACGTAGGGACTCATCCCCAAAACTGTCGAAAACAGGGTATTTTTTGTGCACCGCATCTTATTTTGTGGTCTTTAGCACCGCCTCTTACTACCCGTTCGGGTTATACTACTTTGTACTATTTACAGTACATTAATACCAATAAGGTTGAATTTAGAATACATGTAACCCTACTTGCGTGAAGGAAGAGCGTAAAAGTATTTATTAAAAACCACCCGACTGGGACCGAATCAGATATTACCATCATCAGTAGTCCAGTCTATTGCGAGAGTAGCGCCTTAGACCATGCCGCCACCGAAGCGGCTCACTATCTTACTATGCGCCCAGGCTATCCGCATATCTGAAGCTAATCGGGTAGAGATGAAGATGGTAGAATTGAGAAGCTATGTGTACAATCCGTTTATCTTGAAAATTGGCATTCCTAAACTAATGGAGTACACCATGGCTCATGAGTACTGTAATGTTCTTTGCATCCAAGATGGGGTGAGTGACGTGTATGTATGTATGTATGTATGTATGTATGTATGTATGTATGTATGTATGTATGTATGTATGTATGTATGTATGTATGTATGTAATGAGCTATAACCTCAAAACCAAAATAACTAGAAAGCTTAGATCATATGAAAAATATCATATGAAATTCTGCCTGTCGGTTTGTTGCTCAATCATGCCCAAACCACTGTATACTTATAGTAGATAGGGAAAATTTTAAAAAATGCCATAAATATATATGAATTACTCCAAATACTGCAATAAATATTAACTATTAGGTATTTCTAACTGGATGTTGGGGAAATGGTGGATTTTGGAATTCTTTAAAACTTATGTAAAAAACTACTTTTCACTCTGGCATAATATTTAAATTTATCAGGCGGTTATAAGAGCCACCCCAAAGAGTTTGCTTGTCTCTAATGTATGTAGTGAGTATTGTCTATCTCTGAAATATTAATATTTCCAATAACTACTCAAATATATTACTTTTATTATAGTGCTCTCTTGGTATATTTGGATTTATTTCTTAAGTTCATCTCCAAAATGTTAAGAAACATAAACTTTTGGTCAATAATACGAAATGTTTCCCTTTTTAGCAAATAAACTGATAGTTTTATAAATTCTTTAAAGCACAAGACTTCCTTGATTTTCTACATTTTCAACTAAGTAAAATAATTGCAACACTTTAATGTCAAATTGTATCAGAAATATCAATTTTAGAGCGTAAGTACATTAATTTTAGTTCTAACCATATTCTATATGGTTTAACTACAGTAGGTACATAGCTTCTTTGGTGCTGAGTGACAGCTCACACCTGACGGCTTCGAAAGGTTACCAGACCAAATTATGTATCACTACGCAAAACCATATGATCTGCAAAAACATGTGTTTATTAGCTGTCTCTTCTGAGGTCAAAATTTGGGTATATACCTAAATGCTGACTGTCAGAAATCAGCTGTGATCTGTCAGTCAGCACCAAAGAAGCCATGGGGCTGCTATACCTGTGGAAACTAATATTATCGGGTAACGTCCCTAATACCTCAGTCCAAAGATGAATATTTTATTTCACTTTTGAATGTTCTCACTTAGAGATTAGATACTTTAAGGTTTAGGTGAATGCCACAGCCACACTTTTTTTCTACACGTATAGGATTGCGAGGTCCGATCTTTCTACGTGCCCAATTATTGGTATAAAGCCAAATGCAAGCATTAAATTATCAACCCGCAATGAGGTTTCACACATCTAAGAAAAAACCTTGCTCACAAATTAATTCGATAAAAATCTGTTTTATACGTAAGTAAAGCACCAGCAGGTACGCTTGGTCATGGTCATTTTATTGGTGTTCTTACGAAGTAAAAATATTGGAGAAAGATTTTAAATTTCTGAAAAGATATTGGCTACTATTGATCTAATCGAAATAAATTATGGGAGCTAAGCTGAATATTGTGGCGAAGAAAATTATTACTATATTCCATTCACGGTAGGAATTACTCTCTGAAAGGACTTTTTTCCTTCCAATATCCTGCTATATAGTAGATTTATGGTAGGGAAAAAGGCCTTTCAGAAGTCAATTCCTACGATGAATGGAATATAGCAGAATCATCACTTCCACTAGTTTCAAACGCTGCGTCTAGATGGCAGTGCGATGTAATACTGTCGAAATTTTGTTTGTTGCTTTAAAAATAATACTTTAGAGTAGAAGTGAATATACGTGTAACAATGTAACTAAAAAAAAAAACACATAAAATTTGTTTATATTTTATTATTATATAAAATGCCAAAATATGGTTCAATAAATATGTTATATTTATCTTATGACATTATAGCTTATACTTAACGCTATCTATACATTTTTAGGATTTAATATATATTTTAATCATTTATGGTTCTTTGAAATTTCTAAGAGTTAAATTCAATACCTTCCATGTTAGTTTTTTAGAGACCTTCGGGGCTGGTGTTAACTGTTATTGTAATTTTAGTTTAATTATGTGTATAAGTCTAATGATGTTGTATGTAATAAAATATCATGCAAACAAACAATATGTATCTTCCGCATTTTAAAGCAGTTTGCGGCCCCGAATAACACGGGTACATGACAGCGCAGGTACAAAACAGCGTAAGTGTACATTTGTACAAATCGCGCAAGTGTTTCGTGACCTTGTAGCGAGCGATCTCTTTCTCTTCGCCAGAACAGCACAAGGGGGTCTCTGTTCAAATGGATAACAATTGTACAGATAGCGCAATCAGTCTTAACTTTCAAGTTACTGTCATGGAGTTTTTAGGTTAGGTTAGGTTGGGTTGGGTCAGGTGAGGTTAGAGGACAGTCAGATTTAAAAAAAACATTCTCAAGGACGGAGTTGAACGGCTGTTCATTCCAGTAATCTACTAACGCCTGCCAAACAAAAGAAAGGAAATATACACTCGATTTTACGGGCAGTTAAGTATTGCGCACTTATATGGATGCGCTATTTAGCACCCCGATCGTGTCTGCTCTTTTATAATCACTTTTCACTTGCGCTAATATATAGCCACGCTCTTTGGTAGCATATTCTTAAAGCATGGCTTGACCATTTAAAGGCACTGTCCTTTAAAATATAAATTTAGGAATTAAATTAAAAATAGAGAATGCTATGAACTCTTTATTTTTTAATATTATTATTTAATTATTTCAATACTAAAACTATAATCTTAATAATATATATTATAAAACTATAAATAGATTCAATTAATTGAAATTAGCAATTCAATTTGTAGTTGTCAAACCATTGCTTGTAGTTAAGTCTTTCCAAACTACTCTGCTTGTAGTTCACATGTTCATTGATTATTTAAATTTTGGGATTTACCATCGATTTTATTCCAAGTATGCTTACAAGTCATAATTATATAACATTTCTTAAAAGTATAGCCCAATTTTTTTGAGTAATAATGCTAATTATTTCTTAAGATTTAATATATTTTATGACAGTAAATGTATTCAGGAAAGAATCTTCCGGCTTCAAAGGATGAACGCATCCTCTATCAGCCAGTTAAAGTCTGTTCACGATAGTATTTTTACCTGGATGACCGTTCTAAAATCATATTTTTAGGTTTTGGGTAGCCAACATTTGTAAAAGATCATGGTTTTGTTATAAATGTTAAGATATTTAATTATCTGTTATAACTTACTTTTAAAATAACGTAAACTTAAGTTTTCTCATACTATTTCATTTTTAAATAAATTTCTTTTTATCCAACTCGAAACAATATTTTAAACATAATTAAAAGTACTGATTCTTCGTTTTGTAACGTTACTGATTTTGTGTAATATAGCGCACACATCAGTACCTCTTAATACAGGCATCGTATTTACTTGGAAAAGAGAAAATACTTGTCCTTTTTTATACACAATAAATGATTTAATTTTATTTTGAAATATTTAACTGAATAAAATATTTTCATCAACTGCGTTTTTGCATCATTGTAAAAAACTTGTTTACCGTTATGTTCAACCATATGGTTTAAATTCGTCAGTCGCCATTTTGAAGCAATGTTCCTTAGAAGTTTTTGTGAAAGTGGTGTGAATATTTTTTAAGTGGAATAAAACGATAAATAAACTTTTTATCTGACCTCAAATAAATATATAAATAATATTGGCTTAAATTACTGTGATTAACTATCACATTAATATATTACTATCTGTTGTCATTACAAACATCCAAAGTGATAGATGTAAGTTGTTGGCGTAGTGATATATTAGGGATTACTTCTAGTAACATTTCGAGCTGTCATCCAGGTAAAATTAGGTCGTGAATGAATTATATTTGTTTGGGAAGGTTTTGCGAAATGGAACAAAATTAGGCCTATTCATAATGCAATGTAATTTCGTTTTTGTGAATGATATCAGCCAAAGAAAAAAGACTGCTTACTATCACGTCATCCTGAAGCTCATTTTGGATTAGATCACTTCGTGAAGATGGGCTGGTTCGACTGGTAGCAAATAAAAGTACGACTGCGGTTTTAATTTAATATTATATATTAAATACCTTACCATTACAAACTAATTGATAAAATAAATCATTACAATATTATAATATCTTAGGTCAAGGAAAAATTAACTACCCACTATATTTTTAAATTTAATGTAGATATCGGGATTACAAAAAAAAGTACATTGTGCTAGTAATTTGAAACTTTTATATGAAATACTTTTATAATAAAAAAAATATAGATTGTAAGAAAATTAAAATTTAACTAACAAAACAAGGACTTCATTTTATATTGGGTTTTCACATATCATAATAATTATTAACCACAAGGTATGATAAATAAATATTTTAAAACTAAATTAATTCTATAATTTTATGTCAAAAAATTATTAATTACATTGAAGAACTATAATTTTTTGATGAACAAATTTTTAAAGAAAATGTATAATATTCTGGAAATAAAAGTTAGATTTCTTTGAAATCAGGTGATAAAGAGTATATACATTGATATTCTAGAAAAGTGGTCCGACAAGTATTTAGAAAACATCGCTGCCAAAAATAATTTGTAGATTTGTTGTGTTACATACATTTATACATACATACATACATACATACATACATACATACATACATACATACATACATACATACATACATACATACATACATACATACATAATATTATGAATATTTAATAGTCTTACTAAACAAATTGTCTTTATTATATATGTTATGTATAATATATATTATAAATACTTTATGTATAGTATTGGTAATATAAATCATATTTATAATACTTATAACATTACATTCTAATTAAATTTAAAAGCTTTTGTCCTTTACCATTTTTATTTTATTATAATTTTTTCATGTACTCGAACACGATACATTTACAAAATACAAAACTTTTACAAACATTTAATTTTCAAAAGAAATTATACAAACACTACTTAGTATACTGTTGGTTTAGAAAAAAGTTTGATGATCCTCTTGTAGCAGATCGCTGACAAATTCACTGACTGCCTATGTTTTAAAGTGTATAACAAACTACGGTAGAGGAAGTAGATGTCAAATAATATCACTAGGTTGTGAAGTAGACGTGTTCTAGTTCTCAAAATCTTAAAAGGCCAGAAGATAAAAAAAAATGCCTGAAGATTGATTGGGCAACCTACTTCGAACACTCAAAAGCTTTATTAAAATCAGGAAGCTATGCCCGAGAATGAACACTAATATTGTAATTGTTATTAATTGTAGCAGAATATTCTTAAGGGAGCTTTGCGTGTTTGGGAGGAAAGAGAGAGTAGATCACACGGGAAATTAATTAATCATGTTTAAATGTGTCTGAAAAAGGCGCGACAATTTCCTGGTTAGTCCCTAATAATGCGGTCTTAGGAAAATAGCAGCACATGCGTCAAAGCTTAGCGATGAAAGTTTTCCGTCAAAACGGACCCAATTTTGGGGTTCCGACTCTTTTCACGGTGAAGCAGGAAGAGTTCTAGAAATACATCCGGTACTTTCAGAAATAATTACAGTCGACTTTTTTCTTCTTTACCACTGCTTAGAACCCGTTTAGGATATACAGATAAATTAATTACGCTAGTGGGATAAAGATGAGGAATGTAGAACTTTAAAGGGAATGTACCCGAATTTGTGTGAAGGGAGTGCGTTAAATCATTTAGGAAAATTATTTTACAGTACACCCAAGTGGGATTTGAACCCCTATCTTCTCGTCCCCGACAATCTATTCAATAGCGAAAATGATGCGTTAGAACATGCGACCAATAGTGGGGGATGCAATGTATGTTAGTATTATTTTGGCACTGCGTCCTACTACCTATTCGGGCTATATACCTATGTACTAACTAAGCTAATTTACTAAGGATGAAGTAAGTGGAATTTAGAGGAAGTATACCCGAATTTGCGGTAGGGGAGAGTGGAAAAACCATTAAAGTAAAAACCACCCTCAGTATACCCGACCGGGATTCGAACACTGATCTCCTCATCACTTTTAGTCTAGTCTATTGCAAGAGTGGCGCCTTAGACCATTCAGCCACTGAAGTTAGTTTTAATCTTAATAAAAAATCAGTTTGAAACTGATGTTAATAATGTAAAGTACAGTGCAATTCAGTAATGTTTATAATATGACAGTTAAATAGAACTTCTCAATCTTTAATATAAGAGGATATTACAAAGATCAACTATTTTCTTTGTAAACTATATCCTCGATATTAAATTTGAATAGAACCATTTTGTTTACATCTCACTATCATTTCTTACGGGAAATATTATTAAAATATTTTAAACGTGGTCAATTTCAATTATTTCTTTAAAAATAAAAAAATCAATAAAATATTGCAAAATAGCACATTGGATTTTTAATGTTAACACTTTAGCATTAAAGGTCCTTGCGAACTCGTTAAAAAAAGTACTTAAAGACGTAATTTGAGTTATTATTTTCAAATTATTTTTGTCAAATGCAATTTCAGCATGACTTTAATTCCATTTTGAGTATTTTGCCAAACATAAATTTTGTTTAGTAGATTATTAACAGTTTTATTTTAATATAAAAGCAATATCAGAAAAGGTTAGTCTTTGAATTAAACTAGTTAATACTCATACTTGATCAAATAAGACTAAATTTTGCAAAAAAGTATTAATTCTTTTGCTATTCTTGTTTTATTAATAGTAATTCATTTGAAAAGTTGTATTTATAGTTCATAATTTGTTTTTGAATAAAATTGAAATATGTTTAAAAATGAAATTTAAAATTCAGTAACTATAACCAAAACACAAACAAATCTAAGATAGCATTGGAATAAAACACTTTAATTAGATCAATATATTAAATATCGACATCCGCTAGAGCTCGAATGATCTAAAGGCGGGGGAGAGTCGGCAATGCGCCAATTACGAATGAGTAGTCGATCTCCTAGCAATTTTCAGTCAATCACGTAAATAAATTATATGCTAACTTTAAAAAAAAGTCGATCTTTGAGTCTTCTAATCTCGTAAATAAAAACAAGAACTTTCAAAACAATATTCGAGTGTGATCAAAAATACCTTTGTCAGTTATATTCGATAATGTTATAATAAAATATACATTTTATTCATTCATTTTTTTTCTGGTAAGGGGGATTTGAAGAAAGATTGAGTTCTAGTAATAAATATAAACTGTATTTAAATAGATTTAAAAAAAGAATGATGGTAGATCGTGAGACCTATGATAAATGTGTAAATCGATCGTAGCCTAAAAAGATCTGAGGTGATCTAAGATGTCGCTTTCGCAATAGACCAAACTGCCGTTGGTGGGGAGCTCGGGGTATAAATCCCGGTCTGGTGTGCTGACGGAGGTTCTCCCCTGAATGGTATTCCTCTTTCTCTCTCATCCAACCGAAGCGTGGGTACACTTTCATTAAATTCAACTTTATTCATTCTCAACATATCGGCTTGATTAGTTAATTAGCGTATAATACGAGTGAGATGCGGTGACGGTTTTTTTTTTGTAAAGTGCACCGTACAGATTTTTTCTCGCTTTTATCTTAAAAAAGGCATTTACTAAAAACACGTAAAATTTGTGAAACAAATTAATAGGTTTATACATTGTTGTAAAAACATTACATAAAATATCATAAATGAAATAATATAAGATATTACTTACTCTATGGCACTAGGAGCTAGAAACACTGTTACAGAAGAATTGATAAATTAGAAACATCCTTGTCCACCAAAGAGCATTAGAATCAAATTCATTTTCAGAATTAAAAAGAATACATATTTGCTTATAGCTTAGAAATTATTGGTTTTATAAAAATATATTTCATATAAAAGATTTTTACTTTTAATAGTACTACAAATTTACAGTGACTAGTTATTACGTATCTCAAATAGTTATGGATAAATGATGAAAATGGTAAAATCTCTCTTATGTAAAGTACCCTCAAATTCATTATCATAATAAATTGAGAATTTCCATCTTATTTATAATTATAAACAGTGTCTAGATATGAAATTTAATCAAATTCGTTAGAGCAAGTTATGAGAAGATATTGTTTTCTTCTCTGTTTGCCGTTCAGTAAGCTACCCTTAAATTTAGGACTAAAAATATAATTCCAAAAATTCCTTTGGGGTGGGACGGGGGGCTTATTAAAACCCCAGATATCAAGTTTTAGCCAAATCGGTAAAACAGTTTCGGCTCTAGCCCGAAGTACATACAGACGACATCGTGAAAACTACTTCTTTGGTTTCAAGGGGTTGATATTTATCAAAATCTTGAGTTTAAGTTATTTTTTAATGATCACAATAATTTTTCTTTGAGGTGTCGAGAGAAATTAAAAAATAAAGGGAAAGATTATAACAGACTTGCATTACTGTGCTGCTGAAAGGGTGGGTTCTGTGCAGGGCTAAGTGGGGTAGGGTAGGGTAGGTTAGGTTAGGTTAGCGACACAACTAGGTCACTTCTCACTTCGTTGCGAGTAGAGGGTGAGGGCTGGAAAGTGGGAGGGCAGGGGTAGGTAGGACGCTTGACTTCCCGTTAATGTCATTCATGGGCGTGACACTCGTCAACCGACGTTAATAAACTCTTGTCAGATACACCTCAAAAATATAATCGTCTAATTATTTTTAGGTGCATTTAACGCGTAATTTATAAATATCCAACACATGATATTAATTTTAGAACCACATCATATTACCCGTTCGAGTTATACGCCTTTGCACTAAACTACGGTGATTGTTTAAATTATTAGGAAAGTTATATTTAGAGGAAGTGTACCCAAAACTGCGTGGAGGGAGAGTGGAAAAACTTTTTGTTAAAACACCCTCATTACACCTGACAGAGATTCGAAACTTGCTTTCCCCTTCATCGGCAGTCCAGTCTACAGTAAAGGAGTAGCGCAGCCGCCGAAACGGGTAAAAAAAAGTAATTTAATTTTAGAGGAAAGGTACCAACGTTTGCGTAGAGGCAGAGTGGAAAGTATTCGTAAATTTGAAGAATTCCACCTGGGTATGGGAATCGATCATGGGACACATGGGAACATGGAAATGGGTGTACAATTATAGGAAAAGCCACCCTTAGTACACCCGACCAGTATTCGAACACCAATCTCCCCGTCATATAAGTATAGTCTATTGAAGCAGTGACGCGTTTGAACATTTGACCACCGAAGTGTGTTATATGATCTTCTTAACAATATTTGAGATCGAGGGTTATGTGGAAGGGAGGGAGGCAAGTGCTTCACTTTATCTTATTCTTCATGATTCACTACAGCTTAAAATTGTTTTAATAAATTAATAGGTATTATTATTTTAATGTTACTATAAAACAAACATTAAAGTCTTACTTTTTTATAATAAATATATATACAAAGAAATAATAACAATAATAATAATACTTATCACCTCGTCTTACTACCCATTCGGGTTATACGCTTAAATACTAACTACACTAATGGGTTAGGAATTGGGAAGGTTGAATATAAAGGAAGTGAACCCGCATTTTTATCGAGGAAAAGTGTGAAACCATTTAGGAAAAACCACCCCCAGTTCACCAGAGCGAGATTCGAACCTCAATCTCCCTGTCCTCAGCAGTCTAGCCCAACACGAGACTAGCGCGTTAGCTAGCTACACCACTGTGGCGGGCACAAGTAGATCAAACATATTTATTATGATACCGGCTTCAGTGGCTTAAGTCATCGCCATCGCAATAAACTAGACTGCAAATGACGGAGAGCTCGGTGTTTCAATCCCGTGTGGATGTATTGCTGCTATTTTTACTGAAGGTTTGTTCATTTCCCTTCACGCAAATGTGGGTGTAATTCCTATAAATTCAACTTTTCTCATCTCTAGCACAGTAGCGTAATTATTACATAAGCGTGCAATCTGAGCGGGTAATGAATGAGACGTGATACCAGATTTTTTTTTTAAATGAACAACCTTGAATATAATTACTATCTATTTATTTTGCAACATTTTGGTGCAGTTAAGGCCAGTTTGCCTTGTCTTACACTTAACCAATTAAACTAAACAAGCTTATAATAACAATAGTGATTATAAAAAAAGATGGGTGTGTTGCAAAATGTATTTCTAATTAAAGGGCTGTATAAACGAGTTGATTAAAAAAGTATATAATGAAGGTATATTAAAAGAAATGCAACCACATAAGCGGGAAGAGAGATTAGTGAAACCCTCAATGACCTCCGGATGGCATTTAAGACGTGATATCTTTCCTGTCAATGGTCGACCGAGTACAAAGCTAGTCTTTAACTTACAACACTTGTTTTTTAAGTACCTCGTCTTACTACCCATTCGGGTTATACGCTTATGCACAAATTGCGTTAATAGTTTTAGGGATTAGAAAGGCTATACACAGAGGAAGTGTAAACACATTTGCGTGGAGGGAGAGTGGAAATATACTCTATAAAATAAATACACTCAGTACACCCGACTGAGATTCTAACCTCGATCTCCCCGGCATCGGGAGTCTAGTCTACTCAGAGAGTAGCTCCTTAGACTTCGTGGCCACCAAAGTGGGTAACTTACACCACTTGCTCACCACTGCGGACACTGTTCATTTGTCAACGTTATAAATATATTATCCAAATAATAATGTAGACAGCTATAAATGCAACTTATATTTTAAAACAAAGTAGATGGACGCCTTATCGAGACATTACAAAGTGGTCCTACAAATTCTTGGATCCATTCATATTTTTTTATCTTCCTTGAATGAGATTCTCACGCGTTTCCTTACCACACCTCCATCTGTGTAAATATTACGTAGACCACACCCTCTTTTCTCCCTTCCTCTACACAATGATGTAGCAGAACAGCCTCCTTCTACGACTTGCAGTAAAGTCCGAACTTTATAACATTGTTTTGACACGAGCTCGAAGTGGTGTATTTATATTCGCAACGCCTACCTCCTCCCCCCCCTCCCCCCCTCCCCGCTCGCCAGCCCCTTTAGCTATCTGTATGCTTGGACAGTAGACGCAGATATAAGCACACATCTTCAGGGGTAACTAACATATTCTGTTCACTTTTATGACGGTCTTAGGGCACAGACAAATAATATACACAGACATTCAAACCTACAGGTTAAAATGGTTTAGCTCTTTTTGGCAGCTTGAGTCCTTCAACACTAGGATCGCTCCGGTTAGTCCTATCATCACCCAGCAGTGACACTAGCGAAACCCAGTGTTGAAGGACTCAATCTGGAAAAAGGAGCGCAGAAAAACCCTCGTCCGGTTGAGAGTCTGTTTCTTATTTGTCTAGACTTTACAGTACATACAGTCATAACTCACAGAAAAGTAAGAAACTGAAACTGACACAGTTTATTACTTGTCTGTGACCTAGGACCGTATGTACTGTAAAGTCTAGACAAATAAGAAACAGACTCTCAACCTTACGAGGGTTTTTCTGCACTAGGTCGGAAGTCAACCAATCTCTCAGTAAATAAAGAACATGCAGCTAAAGTCTATTGGGGGATTGGCGGACGTCCGACACTCGATGAGCCTTAAAGCCTAATCTGTGGTTACTAAGTCAAAGGCATCAGACTTAGAATTTACTGGTGACTGGAAGGTCAATGTTGAAATTTAAACCGGCTGCAATGGGTGTGGCCTTATCTTTTTAGTGTCAAGTATATATTTCCTCTGACTTACGTCCGTAGACCTCGGTGCTCTTGGGGTAAAGTGCTCGCCTCCGGATTCAGAGATTTTCTGGTTCAAAGCAAGCCGAGGTCAACGTATTTTATTTGAGAAATACAAAGTCGTATCACAACTTTATTTGGAGATGAAGTAAAGCAGTTGGTCCTCTGTCAATTGTAGCATGTAAAAGAGCCGTGAAAGGTATGTGAAAATACCTTTCCGACCAATATGGTTGATTCACATTTCAATGTGGAAGGCGACGTGAAACCATCACACTTTCTGAACTCCCCGAATATATGGTATTTCTACCAGATCGTGTGGGAAACACTAACTAGCTGAAGGGTTGAATGCATGTTGAGAAGAATAAGAACTAACATCTCCAACCTCAATCCATCAGTTCAACCGTTAATTTATTTTTGGTGCACCACTTGTTAATACACACTAGGGCTAATTGCATTTTTCACAATAATGTGCAAGAGGAAGGTACGATTTAAAGGAAATGTATTGTCAATGGCGTGGACAAATAGCGTGTGGAACAATTTAGTAAAACTACCCTTGGTGCACCCACCGAGATACGGACCCCGATATCCACATCGTCAAGAAGTCCAGTCCAATGCGAGAGCGAACTCTTAGACTTAAACCATTCGGCCACTTAAGAGGCTCAACAGAAGAAAAACCCAAGTGTTATAAATTACGAATTACATAATAAACTACAAAATAATAAGTATAAATATAATAATACTTAATTGATTTAGGTCTCACTCGGATTCAAACTAGTGTTTTTCAAACTTGTAGCTGACATCGTTTTAAAGTATTTCCAAGAACGGAATTTACTTGTTTTAAAATTAATGGTATTTTCTACTTAACAGAAACATCCGATGTGTTTATTCAAGTAGCTCCTTATTTATCTTCACGCGGTTGGGTTGACTTACTGTTTCACAGAAAACTCTGGAAGCACCAGGAATTTAACCGGGATCTTAGGTGGTCTTACATATCAAAATTGTAAACCAGGAGTTGGAGAACATAAAGCAGTTTGAGTGCCTGGGAAGTCTGCAGACAAAGGATGCCTACTGCACCAAGAAAATTAGATCGAGGATCGTTATGGCCAAGGAAACTTTCAATAAGAAGAGAAGGAAAGGTTGAGGGAAAGAGGAGCTTGGGAAGAAGGTGGATTCAAACAGTGGATGACTTGAAGGAGATAAGAAAATTCTGGGAGCCCAAGGAGGAGATAGGGGGCAGGGTGCATTGGCGGTCAAGTTCACTGACGAAAGGAATTGACCTGTCATGAGACAGAACACTCTATAATAATGTAAATATGATGTATATTGAGGTAAATACCTTCTGGAATTGAACCAGTGTTCTCTAAGTTTGTGGTCGACAGCCCTCTAAAATGGATAGCAACCAAAAAGTATATATTCGTTCTGTTTTACGAATTTAACGGTTTTACGAGCATGAGTCGAGAGGAACTGCATACCTCCAATGTTAGCTCAGCTGCAATCTCAGTTTGATCTACAGTCCAGTTTTCATATTAAGGGCCTCTTCTCGGACATTTATAAACGTTACTAGATCTACTTTAATGTATTCATACTTCAGGTAATGAGACCTTGAGCACTAAATTAATATATGAATATATACTATTAATATAGCTAAAATAAAACTAGTAAAATAATTTTAAAAATTTGTCAATTTGGTCTTATAAAATTAGGTTTGTGTTTTATTCAAGTAATTGCCTATATAAATTGAAATGCATTCAGTGGTATACTGAAGGGAGAAACATCCCCCTCCACACTTTTCTCCCAAAAATATTATTACTAATGCATTATTGTATTCCACCTTATCTAGCTTATTAGGGTTTTTTTTGTAAGAGCCTTTTAGAAAATACAAATATATATTTGTTTAAGTCGACTATATTACTAGTACTATTTTATAGGTTTTGATATTATCTAACAAAATTACAGTGGAACCTCGTTTATCCGGGCCTAATTGATACGCATTTACGGTCTATATTGACTGAAATTTCGCATTAATTTTGTAGTAATAAATTTTTATAATTTGTTATTTTTAAAATAAATGTGAGCTGTATCAATATTATATACATTGCTTTAATGCATTCTTCATATAGTTTCCAGACTATTCGGGTTTTCATCTATCCGGATCACATCTGGTCCCAGTTAGGCAGGATGAACGATATTCCACTGTATCAGCTGTGGATCACAATACCCGAATTAATATATATGAAAGTGGTCTTATATACTTTTTATAACTTTCAAAAATAGACCAACAGAATATTACTAAGGTTTTTAGAATCTAGAAACAAAAAATAATTTCTTTTTTTAAACTTTACATGCTCCAGGAGGGATTTTTTTTTTTGCCATCACTGTTTTAGAAGCCAGGTAGGTCATCCCCCAATTCTCCCCTCCCTCTTCTCAAATACATTTCTGGGTACAGCCCCTAACATTTTCTTCTCCAGGTTGTAATGACAGTTTTCGATGAGAGCATGCTATATTTTCGAACAAGTACACCTACAACGTTCTGTAGTAGGATTTTGATTAAAAGAAACTTTTAAAATTACTAAATATATTATTTTTGTCAACTATAATAACAATCACCAATTATTAATTTTTAGCATGGCTTCTTACTACTCTTTCGGGTTATATGGTTATGTAGGCCTACTAAATACGCTAATAGTTTTAAGGATTATAAAGGCTATATTTAGAGGAAGTGTACTCACGTTTTCGTGGAGAGAGCGTGGAAAATCATTTGGAAAAACCACCCCCAGTACAGCCAACAGAGGTTCGAACCTTTATCTTCCCGTCATCGGCAGTCTAGTCTTCTGCAAGAATAACGCCTTAGACCATGAGGCCAACGAAGTGGGTATAAATGATATCTTCTATCAAAAGTGACAGCTGCAGATCACATGAATTGACGTATCAATATGTGAAAGCAGATCTAGTAGCATTTTTTTAGCTGTCAGATAAGGTTCTTTCTTTTAAAATTGGAGTGTAGTCCACTAAAGATTCATTACTCCTCCAACGCGGCTGTTTCCTCCGGTACGTGGTTCTGGTCACGTACAGACAAGACGCGAGAATAACATCAACAGAACAAGACTTCAGTTACGAGTCCTACACCCTTTGACTCGGAAAGAATGAATCATAGTCCCAAAAAGTGCGTGTAGCAACTAAAAGCACCTAGAGCTATGAGTGGTCTTAGAAAACCTGTTAAATAGGAGCTTGTTAGATGTTACCCGTGGTTAAATGTTTAGGGTGATCCAACACAAGTCTAGAGTACACTAGTTTAGTTCTCAGACGGGACTATAGGTTTTTATTAATTCTTCTGGTATCCAACATGCCCGTGCTAAACCTTAAGCACACGACTTATTAACTAACTTAAATCTAGAACAGACACAACACCCAGCCCCCGACCGTTAATTCATCACTGAACAAAGAAACCCACATTTTACCAATGATACATTTTCAGCCATACCGGGAATTGAACCCGGTATCCCTAGCTCAGTAAGCAGACACGCTACCGACTTGGACCCAAGCACTGTTGAATAAATTATGGTTATAATCTGAGTAGAGTGTATGTGGTTACGGGGTTGAAGGGGTGTGATAGTATTTGGTATTGTCTTTATCTTACCTATAATGTGGGTGCCGCTCTTAAGCGTTCAATTTAAGAGAATAAAAAAATAATTACTTTTCTGTTTCTAACTCCGATGGTGTGACAACTCTTTTTCTTGGGACCTCTGGGTGTTTTGTTAAGGAAACAAACGCGCCTCATTAACTGTTTCGAACAAATATTACTATCCCCATGTAGGAAAACAAAATACACAAAATACAACATTTTCTCATATTTTGGGAAAGATTGTGTACAATGGTAAATTAAAATACAACACAAATAAACATCATAGAAAGTTATTATTTATTAGTCATTATAAGCTCCTCCAAAATCCCTACCTATGGCATGTTTTCCTAATTATTATACTAAAATTGTATTCAAAATAACCATAGTCAAGGAAAATAATGAATTATAGGGTACAAATGTTAAAATTACACAAATTTAGATTTATAATGAATTGTTTATATGTTTGAATTAAATGTTTGATTTGCTTGAAAAATAAGATATATTACAGAGATATTTTATTGTACCCAGAATACTTATAATCTATTATGCTCTAAAATATTTCTTCATTCATAAAACTATGCCAAAATGTTGGTCGAGGATAACAATATTTTAATTTGAAAGATAGTTCAGATCTCACCAGGTGTTGTTTCTTCAGGATCAAGGAGAAAATAATGATCATGTAAAAAAAGAAAAACCCCATTATGACCTTTACTTCATTAAATCTCCACAAATAAATAAATATAAATGTCACTTGACACTTGAAAACTTGGCCTCACTTTTTGTTCTCTTAAAATGTCTAAAGAAAGTTAACTAACAAATTAATTGTTGTATCCCTTCATATTAATTTTTAGAGGCAAAATATAAAACAAAAATGTATTTAAGATAGTGTTTCAAATAATCAACATTAACAACAATATGAACATAAATTTAAAAGATTTGGACTAAACAAACTATTATAATAAAATTAACATACTTTTATAGAAAGAATACTAAAATTATATATTTGATTTTCAAATTCACTACTAATGAAACTTCTTCATAAACACAGCAATTACATCACTTAGCTCAGCAATCAGTCTCCATATTATAGATGGTTAAAAAAAAAATCTATATTTACTATAAATAAATAAAATATCATGTTAAACTAGTTCTGAAAATGGCCACTCTACAAATAAAACATTATTTACCCTAATCAAAAATTAACCGTGTTTTCAAAGATGGTGGAATCCAAGTGACCAAATATTAAAAATAAAAGAATATTAGGATATACCAAAAATACATAAGTAAATGATATCACAATAATATATAATATTTATAGATAAAATAAAGGATACTATAAATATTGTTACTGAGGGAAGGACCACATAGTAAAGTTTTTTTCCTTTTCTTTCAAAGTTAATGAGGGTGCACTTCCTGTAAAACAATGGTTTTTAGTTTGGGATACTAGGCATATTTATTAGGGGTTATTGACAATAGCTCTGGGTTTTGTTCCTAACTAACCTAAATTTAAAAAAAGCTATTTTTTGATTCAAGTCCAAAGTTTTAATTAGTTATAGTTGACAGTGTATTTTATGTGTTTTAATTAAATATAGATTTTGTATTTTAATTAGTTTTCTTTCTCTTTTCGTAGGCAAGATGCAAATAAATTATGTATGGGTGTCTGTGAACTTTGTAAATGTTTTTACCGAGTTAAAATAAAATACTGTATGTGTACATTTTTTTATTGACATTTAAAAAACAGAAAACTATGTTTTAAAAAGTGTTTTAATCAAAATAACACTCTTTATTTTTAAGTTTAGTAATTAATTAATTTTAACTAGTACTGCTAATGAGAAGGGGTCAGGTGTATTTATTAAAACACACTTTTAAGGTTGTTAAGGTAAGTTCTACAAATAAAGGGGGCTTCGCAAACGTATAAAGGTTGTAAACCATTGCTCTTAGCCAGTACCTCCCTCCGCTTACCCCTAGTGCACAGACAGGTTATATATCATACCCATAGCCTACAGGATAGAATGGCTGTGCTCATTGTTAGATCTTGAGTCCTTCAACATTGTATCATTCGGTGACAACATCGATAAATAGCAATAATTTTTTGTTTTTTTAAAGATTTCACTTTAAAGATAATTTTATCAGAGAGCAGACAAAAATTACCTCCTAGTGTCAATCAAACAGGATTTAACAAAGCTAGTTTCAATTAGTGGCCTCACCCAACTATAAACCAACCCCTCAACGGGCCTACACAGACTGCAAATTACAAAGAAAAAGAAGAATAAAATGGTCCATTTTTTATAGCACCACGTGTTGCTACCCACTTATTTTATGCACTTGTGTACTAATTACGCTAATGGAATAGGAATGAGAAAGGTTTAATTTGAATGAAGTGTACCTATATTTGCGTGGAGAGAAAATGCTAAGCTATTTAAGGAAAATAACCCTCAATACATCCAACCAAAATCAAACCACGGTCTCCCCATCATTGGCAGTCTAGTCTATTGCGAGAGTATCGCCTTAGACCGTTGCGGCCACCGAAGCGGGTCTTTTTTTTATAATCTTCTTGTTTTCAAGCGAATGTTAGCAAATTGTCTAGTTGTAAACTATCTTCAAATACCATTGACTAGTTACTTTCCTGAAAAGGTTTGTTCAATTAAATATTATAGGGGGGGGCGGGATGATTTAGGGGGATAGCTGGTACATAAAATGTTGGGCTTGGACAGACACCTTTTTACAACGAACGAACAATGTGAAAGTGAATTGTTTCCTTTGGAAGTGTTATCAATGAAAGCTGCAACTAGCACTCCCAAGTGGTCAAGGACTCAGCCTGGTTTAAGGAGAGAAGTGAAACTCCCATAAGGCTGTGTGACTGGTATATATCTTGACTCTACCCGAAGGGTACACGAAATGTTTCAGAGTCTGTGAGTGAGTACGTGGCTTACCATTCAGATCTATAATAATTATCAAACAAAACATTTTTGTTTTCTTATATAAAGAGAAAGTAATGTAATCGTGAACATTTTTGACCTTGAAAATATGATGAATCTTTACGTTTTATGCGTTTCTTTACATTTTTGTATGTTTGTATGTATGTCTGTCTGTCCGGGTCACAGATCTGAAACGGTCTCTATGAATTATGTTCAAAACTTAATAGTTTGATATTATATGGCTATACTAAATACATTTTGTCAAGTTTGACTAAAGGCCTTAAATTCAGTATAGTTATTGATGAATGATTTTTTTGGGAAATTAAAATTTTTCAAACATGGCTTTAACGATTTTTTTTCAAGTGGATAGCTATGAAAAGTTTTAACCTGCCAAATGAAAACGTAAATCTAGTTGTTGGGTAAATATTTGTTTAAGGGCAGTTTACTGACGAGGGATTTTTGAACATTTGAACTATCTTAAAAATCGCCAGATGGTTTTGTTTAAAATGTTTAAAAGGGAAGTGTTTAAAATGACAAATAAAACTGTACTATTTTTCTTCAGAAAAAAAAATTTTTTAGTAGTTTACTGATTTTTGAACAATTTTGACCTTTTTTAAAATAGCTACGAGTTTGTTCAAAATTTGTATCTGGATTCTATTTTACATGATAAATAAGAAGATATTTATATAGCTATTTTATTTTTTTATGATACGTTGGAAAGAGTACATGGATCCGGTCATGACCTTAAGAAATGTACGCAAATAGAGAAAGTTTGGAAACCATAGTTCAAAGTTAACCTCCCAATACCTACCCTTGAGAATAAGTCGTTTTCTGATGGTTGAACTTCTTCATAAAATTTGTTTTATCACTGTTGTTTCTCATACTATTCCCACGGGAATGTTGATATTGTTCCTTAAAAATCTTCCACCACACTGACTCAATAGTTAAGTTGACTTCAGACCCAAATGACCAACCCACTGACATCAACATTTGTAATGAAAGAGCATGAAACAGGAAATGATACAAGTTATAATTGAAGTTTCTCGTTAGCGAAGTTGCGCTAGACAAGGGGAGAAATACAAACTTGTAATTACCGCATGGGAGTAGGTGTTTGACCGGCTTCGGTGGCCGCGTGGCCTAACGCACTACTCTCGCAGTAAACTAGATTGCGGATAGCGGGGAGATCGGGGATTAACTCTCGGTCGGGTGTACTGAGAGGATTTTTATAAAATGTCTTTCCACCCTCCCTTCACGTAAATACGTGTATACTTCCTTAAAATATAACCATCCTAATCCCTAAAACCATTAGCGTAATTTAGTACATGGGTATAGAACCAGAACGGGTAGTAAGACACGATATTAAAAAAAAAACCTAGTGTCTGACAATAATGAACTACAGTTGTGGTAGAATGACAAATTGGGGTGGGCTCATATATCACTTACTCACTGGGTAGGTTGGGAATGGGATCCCGGCAGAGTGCACTGAACTTGGTTTTCAGACCTGTATTTTTCAATTTGTTTTATACTCCTCTCTCTACACTAATACAGACTTTTTTTAATATACGCTCATCAACCCATTTATTCGGCTACTGCAATGAGTCTTAGCTACAATTTTTTTTTATAAAATAGTAACTAAAAATACTTATACCTTATGAGCATTTAATCATATATTTCTCCAGCCAAATTTCGAAACTAAACAAAAATATTATAAAATGTCGTACTTTTACTATACAAAGACAAGTGCAAAAATACATCACCCAGGAAACATAGGATTCTGGAAATAAGGACCATGTCTGCCAATTACAAAAGTTACTCAAACTAATCTAATATATTCATAAATATATGTATCTAGAGTCATCCTTTTTAAAAAGTATTTTCAGTACCCATAAACTAACACTAATTTTTTTTAGCATCACGTCTTATCGCTCGTTTGGGTTATACTCCCATGTATTAATTACGCTAATGGTTTTGGGAAGGTTGTATTTAGAATAAGTGTATCATAAATTTTGTGATGGAAGAGTCTAAAACTATTTTGTAAAAAAAATCTCAGTACACTCGACAGAGATTCAAACCTAGATATCCTTGTCAATGGCAGTCTAATCCACTGTGAGAGTAGCGCGTTCGACATTGAGACCACCAAATTGGGTAAAATTCTATCAGCAAAGAAAGTATTTTCTCAAAGGTCATTCGTACCAGAGTCAGTACGAACAAATTAAATTTTACCAACCAACAATGTTGTACTTAAACTATCAAATGTTTCGTGGTATATATATATTTTCATTTAAGAATATAACTTTTGTCTAGTTAGTTAAGGGTACCGGCTTCAATTTCCAGATACTGCCGACAAATTTATAATAAGCGAAACCGTATTTATCCATTTTCACAGTGCTGGAAAAACTGGCTACTGTTTATATTAAAGAGTTTATTTATTTAATTTTTGTTATTTGACCATCTCTGTGAGCAAATAGTCTAGATTTTTCTGTGAAGCAATGGGCTTGGCACGGGGTGGATTCAGCCTAATAAGGACAAATAAGGAGCTCATTTTTGCTTTCTTTCTTTCTTTCAGCACCGCGTTTTACTACACGTTTGGGTTATACGCCTATGTAGGCCTAATAACTACGCTAGTGATTTTAGGGATTAGGAAGGTTCAATTTTTTGGAAATCAGAAATGTACCTGCATTTGTATGGAGGGAGAGTGGATTTTTGTGTGTGTATAGACTAACCTCATTTCACCCGACCGAGACTCTAAGCTCAATCTCCCCGTCATCGGAAATATAGTTTATTACGAGCAGAGGTGGATTTGAAAGATTTGCACCCCTAGGTACAGTTATAATATGCACCCCTCCTCCCAACATTCTTTCTCAAGGGTGTTAGCAGATTTCGGAGGAAATATATGTTATGGGCGCGCCACCATGGGCTTAGATGGATTTACTCGAATGTTGTTTCTTCGTGCAAGCTTGCGCACGCTCGCGCATACAGTTTACTTGCGCAAGCTTGCATCTAAAGTGACCGCAGCCTAAGTTAAATTTGAAATAGTCACCGGCTCTCAGTTACCCGAACGTTCATTAATAGCTTTAAAAGAGTAAACCCCAGTTTTCACCTATGATACATTTCTAGAGCATACCGAGAATTGAACTTAAAACCCAATAGGTAGACGCGTTACTAGTTGGGGTAAATTAGTTCCTGACTCACGCTCTGAAAGAATAAGCTAACTCTGAAAGAATCAGCTTGCTCTTAAGGAATCAGCTGACTCTTAAAGAATCAGCTGGCTCTGAAAGTGCACCTTTAACCTCCCTAAAAATAAAAATGTACATTAGTTGAGAAAAAAATAATGTACTATTTCTTAAATATGAAGAATTTTGCTTAATGAAAAAAATAGGTGTGAGGTATTGTCGAAAATTACCTTTGTATTGATGATTTTGTATCGATATTATTTGTTTAGTCCGACACCCAAGCTTAGTCGGTAGTGCATTTGCCTACTGAGCTAAGAGTCCCGAGATCGATTCCCGGCATGGCCAAAAAAATGTATCATTGGTGAAATATGTGTTAATTTTTTTCGCATTGATAAATTAACGGCTGGGGACTGGATGCTGTGCCTGTGCAATCTTAAGTTAGAGTATAAGGCATATGAAGCTACCTATGACCGGCCTCAAGATTTCATAGGCAAAGCCTTATCTGACAGCTAGAAAAGTTACTATATCTAACTTCAATTATTCATACGTCAAGTCAAGTACTCTGCAGCTGCCACTCTTGATATATATTATCAATACTTATAAAATCACACCAACAATACAACATAACGTTATTATTGTTGGCTGCAAGAAATATATTTAAAATAATTTGAAGGCTCTTACTGTGAATATTGGATGGTTAAGACGCAATAAAGAATACTGAAACCACGCCAGGAAAAATGGGTTCCTCATTAAAAAATAGATATTAAAGATAATATTGACGTTGGTAGCCGAAATAATTTATTTCTTGGCGTTTATAATGGCAATACTTCAACAGTAAATTCTCATTCCTCCCTCGAGTGGGCTTGCATAACTTCAAAGACTATAGGCCAGTGATATTTAATATATATTTTTTTGCTCACGTACTCTCAGATAAAATATCTCTTCAACTCTGTACACTAAAATCACGCATCGGTGGCCACGGGGTCTAGGGCATCACTCTCACAACAGAATAGAGTGCTTTTGATGGGGAGATCAGTGTTATAATCCCGGCTGGGTGGACTAAGGGAGAATTTTTCTAAATGATTTATCATTCTTCCTCCAAGCAAAGGCGGGTACACTTCCTTTAAGTTCAAATTACCTCATCTCTGACACATTAGCGTAATTAATATATAGACGTAAAACCTGAACGGGTAGTAAGACGTGAGGTTGAAAAAAAAATTACTCCCCAAGTGGTTGATACATAGACTAATGCTTTAATCTATATCTAAAATAAATTACATTCAAAATATATATTTTTAAATAATAATTTTCAAATGAGAAACATATTCATATATATTTCGTACGTACGTAATATATATATATATATATGTATGTATATATATATACTTTTCTCATCTGATACTTAGCATTATTTTTAATGTAACTTATTTTAGAGGTATAAATGGAGGTAATCTCTCCGAGGGATATGCAAGGGTAGGCCTACATCTGTACCGGGCCCTGTACAGGTACCCCCTAATACTCCCCTCACCAGCTCAAGCCTGTTACAGATGTCCCCTAGTATCCTCCTTTTCAGGACTTGGTACAGATGGCCCCTTAATATCCACCTCTTCAGGACCTGGTACAGATGAACCCTTAATATCCACCTCTTCAGAATCTGGTACAGAATGGCCCCTTAATATCCACCTCTTTAGTAACTGGTACAGATGGCCCTTTAACATCCACCTCTTCAGAATCTGGTACAGATGGCCCCTTAATATCCACCTCTTCAGAATATGGTGCAGATGGCCCCTTAATATCCACCTCTTCAAGACCTGGTACAGATGGCACCTTAATATCCACCTATTCAAGATCTGGTACAGATGCCCCTTAATATCCACCTCTTCAGGACCTGGTACAGATGGCCCTTTAGCATCCACCTCTTCAGAATCTGGTACAGATGGCCCATTAATATCCACCTTTTCAGGACCTGGTACAGATGGCCCTTTAATATTCACCTCTTCAAGACCTTGTACAGGTTTCCTGCTATTATCCCCCCTCCTCAGGACCTAGTACAGGTTTCCCCCTAATATCCCCTTCAGGGAAATAACCTCAACATCTCAAATAAGTTACATCCAAAATATTGTTTTAAATAATAAGTATCCTATTGTTAATATATAGCTTATTGCACTTTACGTACCCCCTAAAATGTATTTGCATACCCCCAGGGGTACGCGTACCCCAGGTTTAATACCCCACTGTAGTATGGATGATTGTTTCTGCTCAACTCCTACATAACTTGGGGTCACGTGCCTAGACCACACTAGCTTTGATCTTTATTACAATCACTTTCCGGGTTTAATTAGTGGTGATATTGGTTCACGTGGTGCGGTAACGTGGGCCTGTCTTCCTGTTTATCGAAGGTTTTGCTGACTATTTCTATGAATAAATAGGATGTAGAATGATAATTTGCTGTAGAGCTTGTAAAACACAAACATGAGCCATGTGGTGAACAAACTATAGCTTAGCGCAGAATTGTGTTAAATACACTTTAAAGTTAAGTGTGCTATGTAATAATGGGATTATTTCTTAATACTTTCTTTTTATTATAGGATTATCCCCAAAAGAGCTTTTTATGGATTTTTTAAAGGTCAACAGTGATTTCCTTTTAATATATTGCTACTATGGTTTTAAATTGATCTATATTATACTGTATATAAAAAATGACAACTGAAGATAACATCACTTGAAGTATCAATGCATGAAAATGGTTTAAGAAGTTTTTGGGACTGTAAAAAAAGTCTTACAAACAGAATCGAACTGTATCTATTTACTTTTATTTTCTTCCATTCAAATCGACTGAGAGCACCTGTATAAGAGAATGTTCTTGATTCTTGAAAATGATTAGATTAAAAGCCCCCCTTTAATAATAAAAGGGTTTAAAAAATCACATATAACTGAGATATAAAAATATCATCGTATGGACATTTCACACGACATTTTCTAGAAAATTTTCTCTTTTCCGATTTTTTGGTGCATGCTCTAGGTAAATTCAAGGAAATCTTAGAGAAGACCTTATATATATATATATTGCTATTTTGCATAGCAAATTTGTGCAAGAAAATCTTTTCTGCTATTTATTTATATAGTAAAAACTTGCAAAATAAAATGCTTAGGTGCAGATGCTGATGGTAGAACACATTTAACCAAATTTAACTGAAATTTTTAAAATGCGAAAAGAGTACCATTATTTACATTGTGGACGTTGAATGTCATGAATGTTATGTATAAAATTCATGTTAACAAAGTAGCGTTGCCTTATATTTGAATGTACGATATGTTTTGTTCAGTTTTAACTATAGTACGATCAAGTGTTAATGTAAAATTTGTGTTTCTTTAGATTCATACAGCAGAAATATTACTTTCAGCCATCATGCTACTCTTTCAAATTTTCAATTTACAGGCCTAAGACAATGCACCGATTCAAGAAAAGGGGGCACACATCACTTAAACGTTTGAGAACCGTTTCAATATACTATTTTATCTGCTAGAAACATGGTGGTAAAATATATTTATATATGTGTTGAGAATAGTGCTAGAATGGCTGAGTCTGATACACTCGATATCACCTGTCCTTATGTATTGCACACTACATGTACGGTTTCCCTAACTATTGATCTTAAACCACTCACACAATTATCAGCTCAGAGTTGAACTTTGAATATCCGGTTCAACGAACAGTAGGTAGGATTCTCTCTACGCGTTTCATGTTTTGTGACTAGCGACTGGACTGGTTGCCATCATTTGTTGCGTGGCCAGTTCCTTCAAGGCGACTCTACGATTGGCGACTAGAGTGAGAGTCCAGCACCAAGCAAGCTTGTGTATTAGTAGAGTTGTATTTAGTATTGTCTTTGATTGGGCTGGTTTTTAAAATGGTCCAAGATTTCTCCATAGAAGAGAGCAAAAATTTAACTGAAGAGGTGTCAACTCACTCCTCAATTTTTGACATATATTTGCCAATGTACTGGGACCAACATATGAAGGACAACACATGGAAAGAGATATCAGGATTAGTTGGTCGATCAAGTTAGTATTTCTTTTATCCACAATATTCTAAAATAACACGGAACATAAAATAAAACGCAATTGAAAAACTCTGATAACTGAGAAACGATCTGTACTGCTTATAAAACTACCCACGACCAAGAGATGCATCTAGGGAAACACTGTATCCTGTATCCGGCGTCTGTGACTCACCACCCCACGTCTGCGGTCATAGACGCGAGACGTGAGTCGCGCCGAGGGAATCAACAATCCATGCGACGGACCTGACGTTTCAAGTAATATTAATTTATATGGATCTATCGTATTCATTAGCAAGTTAGATTGTTTATTATGTACATTCCAGAAATACATTTATTTAACTATCTAGTTCAAGATATCAGGGCAGGGATTTTAACTACACTTTTTCTATGGAATGAGAAGAAATCTAAAAAGACAAGGACAAATTTTAGACTGTTAATACACAAAAATTAATCCCACAAAGTATATGGAAATAATGGAGGACAGTATGACAGTGTCCATACTGTACAGACTGTACAGGATAGTCGGGGGGAAAATAATATAAAGGAGGAGACTATTGTAATTGTAGACATAAATGAGAATGTGAGAGTGGAAAAGAATGAAGTTTGGGATATGGGGAGAGAACATACTTTGAAGACCTGCTAAATGCTAATACGAACATTTAGGAGAATGAAGATGAAGACAAATTGAGTATCAGCCAGAAAAGTTCGAGGAACATAATCTGGAGGGAGGGGGAAGAGGCACCTAATAGTATGAAGGATGTAAATACCAGGGCAGCAAGAGAGGTGTAACTTTAGCGGTTGTATCGGGTGATGCGAGTAATATGGAAAGACGGGAAGATCCGAGAGGATTGTAAGAAGGGCTATGATAATACCTATTTTCAATAAACATGCCAGTAAGAAATGTGGAAAATACAAGTGGGTAACCCTATTTTGTCACTGTGCTAAGTTGTGTGAAAAGTTACTGAAGATAAGAATAAGAGTAAAAATTGAAGGAGGATTGAGAGAAGCCAAGGGAGTGTGGATTCAGATCAGTTAGGTATATAGTAGATAGCATATTTAATGTGAGAGCGACACTATGACGGGAAGGATATAAATATGGCTTTCCTTTATGTTAAACAAGCTTATGACAGTGGGTGTTCAGAAGTAGATTATGTGAAGCGTCGAAAAAGAAAGGAATGTGGCCTGAGGTGTTAAGGAGAGCGAGGAATATGTACAAAGGAAGTGTGAGCTGTGTGAAAGTGGGAGGTGAACAGACAAAGCCAGGAAGTGTGCTCTCACCCCTATTGTTTATTTTAGTGGTGGATGAAATAGTTAAGAAAATGGCAGAAAGGTTTGGAGAAGGAAAGATGAAAGTAATGCTGCGTGCGAGAGACGTGATTGTGTGGCGAAAATACCAATAAATGGGTCCAGGAGCAGTTGAATGCACTGGAAGAAGTGTTAAAGTTATATAAAATGAGATTTAATGTAAGGAATAGTTATATTGTATTCACAGCCAAGAATAGACGGTTGTTCTACTGGTATGTCAGTGAGAGGGAAACAATGAATAACAGTGGAAATTTTAATACATCTGGGTAGTGTGGTAGAGGAAAGTGGAATAAATAGGAGAAAGCTCGGTGATAGGGAGGCAAGCAGAAGCATTTTTTAAAAGTGTAAGTATTATTATTTGGAGTAGTGATTTAAGTACCGGAGAGGTATAATGGAGTGGCTTACAGGATACACTATGTGCCAATACAAACATAGGCAGTGGAAATATGGATTATGAGGGAGTGGATTAGAAGCAGTATACAGGCTTGTGACATTAATTTTTTGAGAATCAGAATAGTAGATACGATAATGGACAAGACCAAGTTGATACGTTTATGTGAGGAGAATGGTTTAAGAGATGACATCTAAGAATATTTTGGCTATAGAAGTGGGTGGCAGAAGGCAAAAATTGAAACCAAGGGATAGTTGGTTGAAGATAACACAAAAGAGTGCTGTGGGGAAAGGAGAGGACTAGATCATCGGGAAGAAGGAGACGGGATGATGGGAAAGGTGATTTTCGAGAGTTTTATGCTCCAAACAGACCAGTCCAGTGACTGTAAATTGTTCATTATAATTAATGTGTTACAACCTTGTAAATTAATACAATAATTAATAATTTCAAATACAACTTATTTGTTTAGTGTAATAATTTCTCTATGTGTAGTTAGAGATGAAATATTGTGCATGTGAAGACAATATACATACATATTTATTATGTACAGCAATTTAAATTAATAAAATTGCTAATAACCCCAAATATATCCTGCTTGTTTAGTGCCATAATGTACCGTAATTACTGTTGGAAACAATACGAAAGTATCTATCAACATAGTATTTGAAAGAATTTATTGTCCATAACAATGTTAATAACCTCAACTAAATCATCATTCATACAGTGCTACAATATATATATATATATATGTATATATATATATATGTGTGTGTGTGTGTGTGTGTGTGAAAATGACGTGGTGTGTAATTACAACAAACAAACACGAGGAAAGTTTTTCTGAAGTGCAGTGTGCTCTCAACACCACTGCAGATTAGAGCATCAACAAAGTGGCACTTGACAGGAATCACTTCGCATCCAACGTTCAGAGCCAGAAATAGATACTGTACTTGAATCTTAAGTGCTAGTGCGCCCCACGAAAATGTTTCTGTCCTAGCCGTGAAAAATTGTTATCGCATTGGTGCATTGATATATTTCTATTTTAAAGTATGAACATTAAAATAATAAAAAGAATGTGAACAGCTTTTTTTAATATTTCGAAACATTTTATTACAATTTTTAAGGTTTTATTTTTATTTTTTATGTCCCAATCTATTTCTGTTTGGGGGATGCTAGTTTGTTTGCCAAATTTGATATAAACTTCCCTTTTTTTTAAAGTTTAAACACTGCTGCTGTTGAATTCATGATTAGTAAGACTATAACATATCCATAGAATAAATGTATGTCAGGATTCTAGTAAGAAGAAAATTTCTTAAACTACAGATATATATTTTTGTGGTCAACATTGATAGCAATTTAATATAATATCTATTAAAGGTGTCGATTACGTATCTCATAACTTTACGTCTAGTTACATATATGAACGTGATTTTAGTAGCTCTAGTAACTATCAAATAATTTCCTTATTTTCTATAATACACTGGTGGTATTTTTGTGTAGCAAATTTGGTCACTCTATGCATATTGGTTAAAAAAAATTACGAGTATTTACTTAGATTATAGACTACTGTAAATATATTGTATATATAAGCCTAATATTATCCACATAAATTAATGTTCTAAACATAAATAATAACATACACGTGTGATAATTATTGTTTCTATTGAGTAGAGCTAATAATCTGAATTAATCCTTGAGTGAAAATGAATGAAAGGTATAATGATATTTGCAACCAAAGTGACTTGTTGCTAACTTTATTACTTGTTTACACTCTGGTTGAAATAAAAGATTGTGTTCGATAATAATGTTCTAGACCGTGCTCCTTTTCTTCAGTGATGACTTTTTATTCGATAAGAAAAGAGAGTTAATTTTGTTTCATAGAGACAATCCTCTGGGGCAGGGGTCCTCAAACTACAACCCGTGGGCTATATCTGGCTCTTGGAATGAGTTTGTTCGGACCACGGACGTTTTAACGACAAAAAATAATAAAAACATGATGAAAAAAATTATTTCAATGACGAATACTGAATTAATGGTGCTCCTGTATTCAGTTCAGAAAATGCATGTAAGAGTTCCTGGTTACAAATCCAGAGGTCCTTTGTTCGATTCCCGGCGAGTTCAAAATTTATGTGTGAGTCATTTAGTCTGGAACGCGGTAAAGCTCAGCCTCGTGAGGACAAATGAGGAGCTACTTGATTAAAGAAGTAGCAACTCTGAAATTAACAGCCGTAGGGATCGTTGTGCTGACCACATAAAACCTTAAATCCGCAAATGTTGGCACTATCATCGTTAACGGTGGCGGCCGCTCGGTCGGTATAGCTCGATTGCGGGCTAACGCCATGGAGTTGTTTTTTTTAGCTCTCTTTCTCTTTTAACACACATTAAGTGTTGATCTAGGATTGGCTAATTAAGAGTCAAGAGCACGTACTGTTAAGACTTCAGAGAGTATCTAGTTAAATTGAAAACTTTCCCAACTATTGGCCGGTTTTATTTTCAATAGAGATGTAAATTATTTAAAACTGAAGGGTAGAGAGGAAAAAGGGGTAAGATCAAATTTTAAATCGAATTGAGTTAGTTATTTCACCTGCTATACAATTGCGACACCTTTCTAATACACTTTAGATTATGAGTAAAACAAGAGTTTGTCATATCTAAATTAAATAAAAAAGTATTTTCTGTAGTCCATATGTGATTTGAGATATAAAAGTTGTTGTGCGGGAAAATGGGTGTAATGTGACTTCCCCCTATTCCCCGTGTATCCTTCAACTGTAAACGATATGATCAACAATATTTATACAGACAATCCTTTTTTCAAACTCTGTATTTGTTTATGAGAAATAATTATTTTAAAATATTATCATGGATTCGTTTATATTATTTAAAATAAATAATAAGCTAAAAACAAGAATTAAAGGCGATCTATTACAATATACTTACATCTTTGTATATATATATATATATATATATATATATATAAAAAATTGAAACGTTTATTGAAGTGTTTTAAAAAGCTTCATCGTAAAACAGAAATACATATACTAAATTTAAATTAATTTGTTTAGCGATTAAAACATTCTTGAGGGTTCTCAAAAATGATCATCATTAACTGTTTTAAGTTTGTGGCTGGATTTGCTTAGTAAAATGAATCCATCTTACTATATTATTTCATTCTACTTCCTCTTTAAACCATTCGAGGAAAAATATTTTGTTTAACAAATAATATATTATATATTAAAACTAATTCAAAAGGGATATACCTGACCTTGAATTTATCTGTTATTTAAAAAGATATAAGGGCGTAACTCACACGCAGAAATGCCCACACGAAAATGCGCAAAGTTATCGAATGAGTAAGGCTTTTAAACTAGGGAAAAATGTTCAAAAAACAGTAATAATAAAATTAGAACTGCTTCTTGATATTTATCTCCAATTATTATTGTAGCAGATTTTACTCATGAAGAAGCCAAACATTCACAACCTGCGAACCGAAGACATATTCTGGAGATCAACGAACGGTGATTAATCCTTCTTTAATTTTTTCTTTGGGAAAACAAATTAGAAGAAAAGACACTAGAGGGCTGGTCAAAATTTAAGAAACGCCGCATTCGTTTTATTGGATCCTTTGAATGTAATAAGAACACATCGTATCTTTTATACAAATAACCCCCCTATTATTTTTAAAAAAAAGTATAGATATGTGTTATTTTTAACCAAAACTTTGTATACCCATTCAGTATATACACATTTATTCACACTTTTAACGGTAAGGATTAGTAAGAGATAATTTAGAAGAAATACACCCGCATTTTCTTGGTGCTATAGTGAGAAATAGTTTAGGTGAAAACCCACTCAATACACCTAGCTGGGATTCAATCATCTACCTCACCACTAACGTAAAATCAGCCCAGAAGATATTGACGTTTAGTTTCAGAGCTCACTGATTATGGTATGAGGATATTATTTAGAAACAAAATATATTCAATTAGCTTAAAGAAACGCACAACTAATTAAAATAAAATAAATAGTTGAGCAAATAGACGTGTTCAGCATACATATTATAATATAGTCATGTCCAGTCTAGAACATAACACCGAACAAAACATGTTTGTTGTTCTATTTTATGTGACTGTAGTGTTTAAACTTGAAGAGAACATGTTGGTAAATGTGTTCCCATAGATGGTGGCCTCATAATGGTTTTTATCTAGCCCAATAAGTGTTTCAATATAGGTGGTGAGACAAGTAAGCGTGTGCAAGCAGCAGTGGATATATATATATCAAACACAAAGATATGCAATTGTACAAAATAAATATGAGCTTACTAAAAAATAAAATACAGGTGTGACTTGGTTTATAGCCCGACTTTAATTGGATGTTCGGGGAAAAGCTCGCTGAGACGCCCTAGCTTCCCCTGACTCCAACACGAACACCCTTTGATGTGTTGGGCAAAATCCGACAACTGGTGAATCTGGGTCAAACAGAACAGCGAACATGTTACAGAGACAAGTTGAGAAATCCACTCACACTGTTTATGAACATGTTCGTGAGCAGTATTCGGTTCGTTGTTTTGTTATCATATGGACCTGGCTTTATAGAGAAATGTTCAGAGAACAGTCTACACTGTTCGTGAACATGTTCGCGAACAGTGTTAGGCTCATTGATCTTGTCTGGACAAGGATTAAAAAGTCATATATTATATGATCCAGGTATTTCAGAAAAGAGTCTGTCACATTATAATAGTTTTAGTATGACACTAAACGATATTATTTTTACTCAACACAAAAATTAATCAAATAGTGTATTTCAAAATTTAAATGGGAGAAGAGAAATTAATTTTCATCGGAGATATAGGGAATTTCGAACAGCCCTCTAAATTCGATGTTATTTTGTTGTTGTGTTCTAGAAAGGTAGGCTGGCTAATATAACAAAATCAATAAAGTCGACTTTTAAATTGAATCAACAATAATATAGCCCCTAAAGTCAACGATTTGTCTCCTGGTTGAACTTGGATCGGAGGTCATCAAGTTCAGTGATTCCATTCAATTACAGTAGTGCCACAGTCCAAAAATAGAACTAAAGAAGGAGAAAGAAAACACAAATAAACACGTAGCACTGAGACTTCACAAGAGATTCAGATCTTTTGTGTCCCTTAAAAGGTTTTTTATGTGAAAACATATCAAAATATAAACAAACCCAGTACCTGGAAAATAATTGATTTTTAAAAATAATAACAAAGCTAAAATCTAAAAAAAATCGCAAACAAAAATGAAAATAATAAATAATTTTATCAGTAATTTAATTAAAAAATAAAACTTTAATCAAATGGAATTAAAAGTATAGCTTAACACCTCAGTACTATTTAATACACATTAATTTGGTTATAATATACTTTCTTTACACGCATCGATGGTGAAGCAGACCAAATGTCAGGATAATATAACCTGGATTGCCTTTGAGAAGATCAGAGTTTGAATCCCATCCAGATATTTGTTGGTGTTTGTTGCCCTAAATGATTTCCCAATCTCCCTCCACACAAATGCGGATGTATTTCCTCTAAATTATCTCTATTCATACTTACCTCATTAGCGTAGTTAAGATGCGTTTATCCTGGACGGGAAGTTTTAAATATATATATTCCAAACTCTAAAAAAAAGTAAAACATGGTTTTTAAATGTGCAGTTTCTATCAAAAAAGTTATATATATATATTACGCATCTGAGCTACATCAATTATATATACATATATGTAGGATGTATATAAAAATATGTATATACACATATGTATATATCTGTACACATATACGTTTATACATATATACACATATATGTATATATTAAGGATGTATATACATACCAAACATCTAAAAAAATAACTAAATCATGGTTTTTAAATATACAATTTTTATTTTAAAAAATGGGTAATTTGCCTTATTTTAAATAAATGAAACTTATGTAATTGAAAAAAATATTAAGTTCTATTTTGAATAATTCAATAAGTAAAGATTGTTTAAGGCCAAAGTGTTTTAGATATACATTTGAGCACCAAGCTTATAACCGACTTAAAAGGATATGAGTCATTTAACTTAGAGAAAATACACCTGCATTAGCGGGAGGGAGAATATGCTAACGTCACATTGAAAATAAGATGTGTAAAGTCAACCATCAGTACACTCAGATGGGATCCAAACATCAACCTCCCCACTAAAGCGAGCAAAATGATATGCAAGTATATCCGGGCGTTTTACAAACCATCCAATAACTATGAATATATTAAACTGATGTAGCATAAAATAGAATTCTAAAAAAAAAAGTCAATTATACCGGTTAACAAATTGAAACATCCTCCTGTATTTGATTTGTAAATTGATGGATTTAACTAATTTTTGAGTGCTAAATTCAGTGGAAAATCAGATTCGCTCTATTACTTCCCATTTCCGATATGCAAAACACTAATAAAAATACAATAATACGACATTAAAAACTATTTACCATTTTAAATACAAACAAAGCGTAGACCTCATAACTCACCTAAGTTTTCTTGATAGCGTAAAAAAAACTAATTTAAACCAAAAAAGCACTAAAATAACCCACATTAAGCCAAGATATTAATATTTACAAAGTTTAATGTCAATTTTCTTTAATAAACTAATTTAAACCGACAAAAAGGACTAAAATATTCCACACTAAGCCATAATATTAATATATACAAAGTTCAATGTCAATTTTCTTTGGCAAACTAATTTAAACCAACAAAAACACTAAACTAATCCACATTAAGCCATGATATTAATATTTACAAAGTTTAATGCCATTTTTCTTTGACAAAATGGAATGACGATGCTTTTATTTTGTAAGGTGTTTCATCAGTCTCCCTAGAACGAAATTGAAAAATGACACCTTGACACGGGAATTGAACCCAAGGCCCTTAGGATTAGTACGCCAATACTCTAACCGCTGAGCTATCCAGGAATCGTCCCGTGCCTGGGTTCATTCTTCACTCATATTTTAAGACAGAGTCTATGATGGACGTGCGGAAATCGTCGGCTACAAATGTGTGATTTATTAAGATCAGGAATTATCAGATAACGCAGCCACCTTCGACTCAATAGTTGGCTTATTGCTGCCATTTATAACATTATGATTTTGGATAGTTAAGTGGTTAGAGTATCGGCGTACTAAGTCAAAGGTCCCGGGTTCGATTCCCGTGTCCAGGTGTAATTTTTAAATTTTCAGGATATGATATCTATATGGACTGATTCTCACCAAAAGCATAAATAATAGCTTTAGCTATTTGATTACTTTTCCTAATAGATTAAAATAAATGCTATTTATTTTAATACACACAATAAGTGTTTAGTAGATCGATAAGTAACCATTTTTATTATAAGTATTATTAAAAATAGGCCTTCCGTCACGAAATAACAGATACATGTAGCTATTTAAAGGAATGGAAATGTCCCAACGTGACATCAGAATTATTTTAAAATGAAATAAATATAAACTATTCAGACCCAGCCAAATCTAATCTTTCATGCGGCAATAAAAAGTTTTTACTCAAATATTTCACCCTAAAATACCGTAATTATAAACACGCAATGCGATTCCAATTCTTCTCGTAAAAGTTGTTTAAAGATAGTAAGTAGTTTATTTTGACACTATTAACTATTCCAACTTATTAAAATTGGTATTTATTGATACAGGAAGGTTAGGCTACGTAAGTAGTTTATAGTATTAAATAAATTAATTATTGCGTACTACGAGAATAATTACTGTACATATTTAATTGTATGATACCAAAAACCTACAAATAATATTATAATTGTTAGTGTTCTTTTCACCTCTGACAAGACATCTTGTGAATGTGAGGAATGCCAGGTCTCCACCGTGGTTTGGATTCCACGTTAAACTGTAGGTCCTCCATTTCATCTCACAATCACCCTACCATTACACATTAGCGTAAGTGCGTATAACCCGAACGGGTAGTAAGACGCGGTGCTAATAATAATAATAATAATTAGTGTTCTATTTACTGAATTGTTATGTGTATTAAAAAAAAAATTCAAAACAAAGGAAAAAATGTGTTTCACAGTTATATTATACGTGCTATACCCGTAAATACTCTTCAACGCTCAAAATCTTTATCAAGGCAAGAACCTACTATCTCTTATATTAAATGAGTACAAAATATTTTTAGTTGAAGATTCCGAAAAAATAGAGATAAACCTGCTTCAAAATTGAATTAACAACGTAAACCCGTGTTAGTAGTTTACTGGATAGTGAAGAATACGTTTAGGCGACCGGTCCGACCAACCGGGATTTACTTATTTGATTACACTAACCGGGTAGAGATAAGGCAGAATTTAGAATAAATATATCAGAACTTGCATAGAGGGAAAAACTTTCACAGAACCTTCCCCTTTCCGTCATCGATAAACCAGGCTAAAAATGCTTGACCTATAGTACTCATTCCCACTGATGCGGGTGAATAAACAATCACAAAGAGCTTTTATTTCTTTGACATTTTCATACCGTTACTATGTACAATGTAGTAATATATTTTTGTTTCTAATTCATGATTTAATTTTTTTAAACGTTTTATCTAACGTACTTATCAGCTGAAACATCACTTCATATTTCACGAAAAATATATATTCACGGGGACATCATTACCTTTTATTAAAAAAATAATCTCGAACATTGCACAAATAGACCAAACCAAAAAGAAAAGAAAACTTACCATAAAATGTAACCCCGGTGAATTCTGAGATGGATATAGTTTGGTTATGTCATGCAGAATATAATATCGTACATTCTTGTGTTTTTTTAATAATTGAAGCTGGTGATTTTCAAATTAAACTAGGCAGTAGATTATTTAAAATACATAATTTAGCAAAATATTTTATAAATTTTTTCTTTCGTACTCAATTTAATATTTTTCAATTTTTACATAGCGTATTAAAAAATCTACTCACTTCGACACCGTTTCCATTCAAAGTAATTTATCACTTGTACATTTAACACACCAATCAATTTGTATATCCGAAACCAATTGAATATGCAATACACAATACAGTTGTAAAGCCATTTGTTCACAAATACTGTCCAATTTTTATAGAACGGTTACTTATCAAACAATAAAAGAATCTTTTTGTGACCAACAATGGTACAATTTATTCTATTTTATCAAGTAATTTATTGTGTTTCAGCCACCGGCTTATTAATCCTGTCGTGGCCTACACCTGAGTAGCGGGGCTGCCACTTATAGGTCATCAGGTAGACCTTCTCTTGGTGGTAACTTTCCCTAACTGAGGCTATGGATGCTGATGATGACTTACCTCATCATCACCACCCTTACATTCCCAGACAACCAAGCTGGGGGACAACTGGTCAGACCCTGTACCAAGATTATTGGTTTTGGTCCTGACCAGTTTCCTGTCTCTAGTCTGCCTGGTTTCCACTGGGGTTCGACCCAACCTCCACTAGGTCACTAAGATCTCGGGGTACACCACTTGGCGGTGGGATCAGGATTGAGTAGGAGAGGCTAAGTGGAACACGCTAGTTGGGCTCCTTGTATAGCGCGCAGGGTGACCAGATGTCCTCTTTTCCTAGGACATGTCCTACATTTCAACCCTTTGTCCAGTGTCCGGCATAAATTTTCAAAAATGTCAAATTGTCCTTCATTTTTGACTAAATAAATAAATTTGTCTGTTTTTGATGCTATTTTCTTCGAAGTGATCCCGCATTTATAAATTCTGCTATAAATAGCAGTCATCGTGCGTTTTCGTCGGCAAACTCACTACGCGGCGTTCATGTGATAGGATTAGTGATTTCTATTGGGGCCACCTGTATTCCGTCAGCAACCAATCACAGCAAGCGTCCTAATTTTTTAAGGTTCTTTTCTGTAGCGTGTGTCATAAATTTGTACTGAATGTCCTACATTTTGGGAGTCCTTGTCTTCCTTTGTGCCATAGGAATTTTCTCACCCTGATTGCACGTCACTCCTCCATCAGGACTCCTACCCCTTTAATACCCAATACAAAATAAGTGAGTGAATCAAGGAAGCGCCCTTTCACCACTACTATTTGTAATATCAATGAAAATGGTCAAGAATAAAGTGGCTGGAAAACTCTGGGAGGAAAGAATCAAAGCCATGCTGTTCGCTGATGACGTAATGGTATTTAGGGATAAGAAAGAGGAATAACAGGAGCAGCTACAGGAATGAAATGAGGAAGTGAAGGAGTGTGAAATGAAATTTAGTATGAAGAAGTGTGCAGCGATGGTATTGATAATGTAGAGGATCAGGCCTAGTAAAGCTATAAAGTTGTACGGAGTAAAGTTAAGAAAAGGTCATGACGTAAATTATCTTGGAAGCCTGATTGAGGAAAAAGGTGAAAGGAATTAGAGAATATCTAATGAGAAGAGGACAGAAGGTAGAATTGTTCCATAGGCGCGTAAAAGGCCTGCCATGCATTTTTAATACAGTGCTCATACCACTTCTTTGGTGCTGACTGACAGCTCACAGCTGACATCTGAGAGCTCTGAAAAGTCACCAGACCAAATTATGTATCCCTACGCCGGACAATATGATATGCAAAACCATGTGTTTAGCATCTGTCACTTCTGAGAGTCAAATTTTAAGTTTATACAAGAAACCTATATGACTGTTTTATTTATTTTCTATATATTGTTGACCTTGATATGTTGATGGCCTAGTATTATTAATTTTTTCAAGAATATAATATTTTTTTAAAAAAATAGCATTTAATCCCATATCAGTTTTTATTGTAATAAATAAAGTTTTAATAAAAAAATTCCAATTATCTTATAGAAAATTATTAAAAAAATCCATTTTTTTTGTTAATATTAGTATTATTAACAACATTAATAAATGTGAAAAATCTGAATATCAATTACTACAAATAGGAAAAAAAGTCAAACATTTTTAAGAGTATTACAACATGTTGGTGACCTGGTGGTCTAGGGGTAAGGTGTCAGACTTCTGTACTGGGGGTCCGGGGTTCATTCCTCAGTCCCGGCACAAATTTATTTGATTTCCAAACCCTTTCTTGACCTCTGACAAGATGTGTATTAATCACAACTTGTGAATGTGTGTAATGCCAGGCTTCCACCGTGGTTTGGATCCCATGTTAAACTGTAGGTCCTCCATTTCATTTCACAATTATCCTACCGTTACACATTAGTGTAAGTGCGTATAACCCAAATGGGTATAAAGAGAGTGCGATAATAATAATGATAATAATAATAATAATAATAATAATCAGAAAACATTCTAAAGTAGTTTAAAGTAAGGAGTGGTAATAAAGTTAAAACTTAGATTGAAAACTCATAAATAGTTATATGGATTATTTGACTTTTAATATTTAAAAAAAATTGATTTTATTTTGCTTTGCTTTTAATGAGCTTCAAAATATAAAAAAAAATCTACAATAAAGTGATTAACATCAACTGAATTAAAACATGGCTTGACAAGTCTAAAATTCACATATAATATTAAAATTTTATTTACAAAACTTGGATAAAACCAATTAAGGACAAAAAGAAAGTTTTGGTGTTGTGACTAGACATCCTTGATATAGAGATACTTAAAGACTTTAGTGTATAAATCTATTTTACAAATTAGCTTAGATAATAAGATTGATTTTTAAAATGTGGAAATTACAGTTGTGAAAGTGTTTAAACACTTTTTGGAGTGAAAATGCCTTTAATGTGTGTGCGTTGTGTAAGCTTGTATGAGGTTTTCACTAACCTGTACAGAATGATATGGAGCATTGTTAAGAAAAATAATGGAAGGTTCCTCGAGGCTAATCAGTAGCTGGTTTTTCATCCAGGTTTCGAAATTTTCCCCGTTCATTTCCCCGTGATAATCTCCTGTGGTCTTCTTTGATGCAAATAATAATTCAGCACCTTCCACAAAGCCCTTTCTTGAACCAGCATGCAAAACTATAAAGCTTTTGCCATCATTCGTCGACCGCCTCTTACAAGTAAATGTTGAATTGTCTTGCCAAAACGACAGATTAATAACTTAACCAAAGTTTTACACAACCTCAGGCTTGTGCTCTCCTTTACAATCTGTTATATTATATTGTTTTAATATGTAGGCCTATTTATAATGACTTTAAATAATTTAACAAACAAAAATCAATATCCTAGAAAATATGTTTAGGCCTATAAAATAAATGTCAATGACAAATCAAAAGCTATCCTAACTAACAAAAATCTATTTTAGATTCACTCCTCTTAAACAGTTGTAACAAAGTTTCTAATAAAAATACAATAACTTATAACTTGAAGTCTTAGTCTGGTATTTATTTAATAAACACTAGATAAAGACTCGAAAGTAATTTTCATTACACTTCACAGATTTTTTTGAAATATAAAAATTTTAAAACTCGAGGTTTGGCCTAGAGGGCAACACAACACCATCTTGGGGTTAAAAGATTTATTTTATAGTCTTGATAGACTTAAATTTTCGAATAAAGTATATAGATCACTGAGAAACACTCGATATTTTATTTTATCACACGCTTTAATGTTATATTAGATAAATAATTATTCAAAGATCACCAAAAAATCCGTTTATTTTCCGAGGATAACACGCTCACACAACGAAATAATATTCACAAAAGAACACACAGATTACTAACTAGCCAAATTAATGTTCAAAAAAGACACTGTACTATTCAAATTAGTAATACAATTATTAACGGGTAGCATAGACACGCATAAATACCAATAAATAGTACTAAACTATATAAAGTATTTTGTTCAACTTGTTGATTGACGCACGAGGTTTTAATAACTTTATTTTATACGATAATTCAATGTTATACTGTATTTTAAAAGTGTAATATTTTGGTTATGAGAATAACCGTTTAGTTCGTAGCTTAATATTGAAGTTTTCTTTTGCTGTTTAATTAAAATTAATTATTAAAAGCAAGAGGACGTTAAAAGTGGCCTTATTTCTTGTAAACAAAGATGGCCACTGGGTAAAAGCCAGTAGATGACGTAGAATAAAAGGAGGTCTTCTGGAAGTGATTCGGCCATTGTGTTAATACTCGTTGTTTACAAGATTTAAACTTTATATTATTTCACAAACATTTTGAATGTTATTTCCTCTTTATTATCACAAACCATTTATTTATGTTAAAGATATACGAGGGCAGCTATAAAAATATTAATATCTGAATATAATAACATTAAATGTAGAATTTCACGCTCTATTTAACCGGTAATTGCCACAAGAATGAAAAGAAAAACTAAAATGAAATCACTAGACTTTTTTTTCTTACATTTGATTATGAAAAGAGAAATTATACTGTAATCTTTGAGGAAGTATTGTTAAAAGTGATTGATAATATTTTTAGTAATTATAATAGTAGTAATTAGTAAATAATAATTGTTTCCAAATATGGTGACAAAAGTTATTCTTAGACAATGTTGGCGTAACTGATACCATTTGCTATCTTCTGCTAGCTGTCATGTAAAACCACAAAAGTGGTAAGTCCACTATAGCTGCGAATTTATAGTACTCGAGTTGTCTAGTTCTTCTCAATATATTCGCCAGCAATCGCATGCATAGAGGCAGAATCCCAACGCCCATGAGATCTGGGAAAGATGTAAATCTTTTATCTTTTGGAGTAATGAAGATATAAAAAAAAATTGGAAACAATCTCTAAAACAAACATTTATAACTTCCAAAATAATCTCTTGTAATTATTTAGGTCTGTGTAACAAATTTGTTGAAAAATCAACACGAAGTTGTTTTTTAATAAATTATTATATATTTGTAAATGATACGTGATAAAAAAAAATGTACCTCTAATTAGTATATTTTGCCTCAAATTTCATAATTTAACTAAAAGAAATCATATATTTTTTTTAAATTTCAATAGCTTAGGATACATCACAGTTGTATTTAAGGGCGTCTTTACACCCGATGCATCATATCTAAGATTTTTTTAAAGGGGTTTTTTCAAACATAATTTTTCTGAAAAAATTCATATTTGTGTCTTTAATCCTTCCGAAATGTATCGTGAAATAGCCCTAAGTGAATAAATTCTCACCCCATCTCATTGATTTATAAAAAATTGCTTTTATGAATGTAATTATTTAAAAAAAAAAGCATGATGATGCTAGTAATCGGTAAAGGGATGCTTCTTTTTTTATGTACTCCAGGTCTTACTACTCGTTCGGACTGCATAGCAATATATTTCGAATCATTGGGTCTGGATCATGAAGGTTTAATTTAGAAAAAAGTTAACCACACTTGCTTTGAAGGAGCTTATGATAATATTAAAAAAAACACTCCAGTACACTCAGCTGAGATCCAAACCACAACTTTACTATCATTGGCAAATCAAACTGATATCTTTGATCAAGTGCCCATCGGTGGTGTGAGTGCTAGCAGCTGTTATTTGAGGTGGAACTACTTCTATATAGAGTTATTTGCAACACTTATTTTATGACACAAGTTGAGGAAGATGAATTTTAAGAGTTGAAATTGCTCCTTCTATCGAGTTAAGCTGACTCAGTTAAGAAAATTTAGTATAGAAATGAATTTCAAATAAAGGCACCCGCAAATAGATGATTAACTATAAATTTTAAATATAAAAATATTTAGTACTCCGTGCTAAAAATTGAGCCCCCGGCTTACCGAATGAAGCTTAATCCAATCACACGAGCATAAACTTAACTGTGATAACAATTTGGGTATTATTACAGACTTTGGTGGCCGAATAGTCGAAGATGTCAAGATGATGAGGAGATCAGTTCTCGAATCCCGATCGGATGTATTTAGCTTGTTTTTCTTAAATGTTTTCTCACCCCCCCCCCCTCCACGCAAATTTGTGTACACTTACACTTGATTCAAACTTCCTCATCCTTAAGCCATCAACATAATTAGTACAAATTAGCATAGTCCGAACGAGTAGTAAGATGCAGTTTTTTATTATTTAAATTTCCCCCCCTAAGTCTTAATATACGTCCGAGCCATACGAATTTTAATCGCGCTTATTGAATAGAGATTAAAAAGGTATCTTTTTAGAGGAAAAGTACACTCATTATTTTTATAAAGAGGGAAGTTATTTGAGAAAAAATACTCTCAGTTCACCCTGTTGGGATTCAAACTTTGATCTTACCATCAATGACAGCTCATACTAGATGAGATTCAGTCCATTTGCATCCATATTCGGGTAAGACAAGCCTATAGTTGGATTCTGGTGGAAATGGCGATTGATAGTTATAAAAGTTACTTAAATACAGTAGCTTGGTTATATTCATACGTCAAGTAATGTGTGCTGTAGCATTCTTTTAATGTATATATTATCAATACCTATAAAATAACACTAATAAAAAACTCCATGGTAGGAGCCCAAAGGCGAGCTATCTCGATTAACCGGCCGCCACCGTTAGCGATTACGTTTACAAGATTTGCTGATAGGGGGTGTTGTGTAGTCATTACAGTTAATCTCAGTTTTCTAGACCAGAGCTGCTATTTATTTATTCAAGTAGCTTCTCATTTATCGTTACGAGGCTGAGCTTTAACCCCATTCCAGACCCATTTCTTTATATAAAAATCCTGAAATTGCCCAGGATCAAATCCTGGACCTCTATATCCGTAGCAAGGAAATCTTACCACCAGACTACATAAAAGGTTTTCGATGGGTTTTTTTTTCAAAAAATTTATATTTTAATTCTCTTATAATTATATCCTATCATAATCCTAATAACGGTAGTATTTATAAATATAATTTAAGCTCACTTTTAATAAACTTCCAAACATTGTATGACGCCCCTGACTGAGCATTAACTAATTTGTTCTCCATCAAAACCTCCTACTGAGTGTGTGACCTGACCTATATTCAACATGAGCTGCATGAAGGTTACTGCTATCTTGCGAATGTGATTGCCTAGAGGCGTGCTAGAAGATACTGTCATAAATAAATACATAATTCAGAAAGAGTGGTGCGTTTGTAAAAACTGGAAATCTGAAACAAATGCGCATCCATGAAACATGTCGCGCCGATGTGACATTTAACAGGCACCTACAGCATCGTGGTGAAATCTAGGTCAAGGACTTTTATTCAATTTTATTGCTCTACGTTCCAACCTCTTTGTATTCAATGTGTGGATTATTTTTTTAAAAATTTTCATTCGTTTCAATTTATAGCTCCTTTAAATCAACAGAGAAAAATATATAAACCTGGGTAAACTTTGAAATATTTCAGCAATATTTTTCTATCAATGGGATGACCGTATATGTCTGTGGTTTTATTGGGTCATTTTCTTAGTAAAATTTTTTGAATTAATATATGAATTTACCTGACTCGGTGAAGTAGTTGGCTAATGCGCTTGTCGTGTTGAGCTCGACCGTAGAGGACGGAGAGATAGAGGTTCGAATCTAGGTAGGGTGAACTGGGGATGGTTTTTTCCTAAATGGTTTTCCACTCCCCCTCCACGCAAATGCGGGTTCACTTCCTCTAATTTAACCTTCCCAATTCCCAATCCATTATCGTAATTAGTACTTAAAGTGTATAACCCGAACGGTTAGTAAGACGCGGTGCTAAATATATTATATTAATATATGCATTTAATACCAAATTTGGACACCTAGGCCAAAACGAATAAATCTATAGATTTTTTTACCTCCATCCAGCCTACTATTTTGTAGGAAGAATCGTCCAAATAAATAATAGGTGAATAATCGGGAACTTATTTGACGATTAAAAAAAACATAAACCCTTTGGTTTCCCTTATAATAGTGAGCCTGCCATATTTATTGGTGTTGGACTAAAAATAATCGTGATGCTTGAATAAAATGATTTTAAACATATATAGGGCTGACTAATGCTGAACAAAATTATAAGAAAATATTTTAAAGGTACAGGGAAAAAAGGAGGAAGGTCCAATTTTCACTCAAATTGAGTTAGTGCTTCCATATATTAGACAATCACAATACCCTTCTGATTCAATTTAACTCGCTTTGGTGGTCGCGGGGTCTAACGCGCTAATCTCGTGTTAGACTAGACTGCTGAAGATGGGGATATCAAGTTTCAATCCCTGTCAGATATACTGAGGGTGGTTTTCCCTAAACGGGTTTTCACTCATTCTCTACGCAAATACAGGTGCACTTCCTCTAAATTAAAACCTTTTTAATCCCTAACACATTAGTGTAATTAGTACGTAGGTGTATAGCCTGAATAGTAAGACATGGTGCTAAAAACAAATCAATTTAGATTATGCTTAAAAGAAGTATCGGTCATATTTAAATTGATTAAAAAGTATTAGCTGGGATCCTTAAGGGTTTTAAGATCTAGAAGTTATTGTCTTGGAAAATGTGTGTAATGTGATTCCCACCTCCCCTTTTTCCTGTATCCTTAATTTATTTTAAAATATATAATTTCTTAAAGTCACACATATACAATGATAACCTCATTAAAATATTAAGAGTTCATTTCTGTGTCACATTTTAGCTTGGTTAAAGTTTTTATTAGTTTAAAAACATGTTGTGATAATGTTTGTCCCTAAATATTGTAACATTTGAACTTGTGACCTAATTACAGTCGCAACATCTAAGCCTAGTTTTTTTTAACGTTTCAGAGCATACCCATTTGATAAAAGAAACCTAACTGGGGATCGAAGTCTGAAAAGTGTAATGTCTAGCTAAGAAGACGCACTGCCTAGACACGTGTCACGAGGTGTTATATGAAATTTTACATAACCTCTTTAACTCTCTCCTTAACGCTACATCACTAGTAAACAATCCCGAAGACTTTTTTTTTATCATTTCTCAAACAAATAATCGTGAAAAGTTTCTGCCTCGATATTAATATGTGTCATGACTTTTTATTTTTTTCCGAACTCAAAAAATAGGGTTCCTTAATGTCCCTAGGTCTGTGTGTATATATTTGCCTGGGCTTACAGGCGATACGCTTTAATATATTTCCTTAAAATATGAATTTTAAATATTTTATGGTCATACCTCGAGGAAAAATCATGATTTTAGTTTTTAAATTATGGGTAGTTTACAAATAAATGAGTTTTGGGAAATCAGAATGTTTCAAAAATGGTTATAACGAATTTGTTCAAATGTATATTTGATCAGGGTCTTTCATATGAGAAACCAAATTATATATTAATTCTTCTTATGAAAAACTCTTCATGGGTGATTTAATTATGACTCATTTTTGAGATTTTTGTTTCAAACGGCAGGTTACATGAGAGAGTAAGTTCAATTGTACAGTACCATTTTACTTTCTCATATCTAGAGAAAGTATTGCAATTTTAAAATAAATTATCTCAAGATTATGATGAAGTTTTACGTTTTATGTAAACCCAAAACCAAACATGATAGTTCTGTCTGTCCCCTTATATGTCCGTCTGTTCGTCAGTCTGTTCTTAGCCACGGATCCAAAACGGTTTGATGGATTTTGTTCAAACTTGATACTGTATTTAAATTTTATAGGGCTATACCAAAAACTTTTTTTACCCTTGCCCTTTAATTAAGGCCAGTTCACTAAGGAGCGATTTTATTGAACTACACATTTTTCGTAAATGGCTCTAACAATTTTATTTAAAATGCACATCGAGGATTTTAGTGACATGACAACTATCATTTTATAGTGTGTTTTTTTGGCAAAAATTTGTTTAAGGGTAGTTTATTGATGGTGAAAAATGTTGAAAATTTGAAATAAACTCGTAAACAGCTCCAAATATATTGTTCAAAATGTTCATATCTGGATATTGTATGTTATGACAAATAACAATGTTTAATTTTTTCACGCTTAAAACTCACTTATAGATAGTTTACTGAAGAGAGATTTAAAAAAAACTTGGAATATTTGAAAAATGGCTCCAACGATTTGGTGGTCAAATGGATACATTGGGGGTGTTTGTCAAGAAAAACTGCACCGTATAGTCATTTTTTGAGTAAAAATTCATTAAAGGTAGCTTAGAAAATACAGATTTAATGAAAATTTTAAATAAGTTTAAAATAGCATTAATGATTTAGTTACAAATGAGTCTATTTGGATTCTTTTACATAAAAAATAGCACCATATACTTCTTTTTGGGGTAATAATTATTGGTTTAAGGGTGTTTTTTTATTTATTTTTTATTTAAATGGATATCCAGGAAGTCGTTGATGTCCTAAATACCACTGTATACTCTGTTATTGGGCTAGTAGTTTACTGAATAGTGATTTTTGTAAACTTAGAATAGTTTTGATAATGAATAATGTGTCTTTCTTTTTCTAAAAAAAAATATATATAGTTAGTTCAACTACACAAATTATAGGAAATATGAAATTTTTCAAAATTGCCCTTAAAAATATGAGTTCAAAATGAGTATCTGGGAGTAGTTTTCCATGATGAGTAATAAATACGTTTTTATTTTTACAAATTACAATTAATTTTAGAGTGGTTTACAAATTATTTATTATTTAAACTAGAAATGTCTAAAAAATATTTCAACAATTTGTTTATATATTTATTAATAAAGAGTGTTTATTGTGATAAACAATAAAATGTGTTTGTTTTCGTGAGTTAAGCTTATTTAAGCCTATTTTACTAAAACCCTATTTTTGAGAATTTTCTTCGAAGCTATGACACACAATATGAAAATGTTAATGCGATTGTCTCGTACAATTTTTTTTAAATTCGCATGGTAATATAATGGTAGTAATACTAGTAGCAGACCACTAATAGAGCTACAAAATTTACTTTAATTTAGTTATATGTCAAATTATGTGATATTAAGCCCACAATTTTGATAAAAATAATAAATACCTATGAAATAACATAACAATATATTAAAATGGTATTTATATTTTATTTAGTACTGCGTCTTACCATTTGTTTGGGCTATACGCTTATGAACTAATCACGCTAATGTGTTAGAGATAAGGTAGGTTGTATATAGAAGAAGTGTACCCAAATTTGCGTGGAAGAAGAGTGGAAAAATATTTAGGATATATCACCCCCTCAGTAGACCCGACCAGAATTTTAGTGAGCCCTGATATCTGAAACTTCATCAGTCCAGTCTATTGATAGAGTGACGCCTTGGACTATTTGACCACCAAAGTGGGTGGGATAAATGTTAACATAAAGCAAATCTTGTATGTTTATTCATTCACAGTACTTCCTAAAGCGTTTTTACACTATATTTCCAGGTTATTAACAAATGGGAGAGTAATGTATTGCTAATTCACCCGTTTTACCGCCAGTAAGATGTGAAAACCACATTGATAAATAACATTTTGGAATTCAATTCATATTAAGTTGCCCCTAAGCTAAAGATTATATCACAAATTGCTTTCCAGAACATTTTTCATTTAAAAAAATCACCTATAAATAAAGATATTTGACCTAGATTACCACACAATTTTAGGAAAGTAGTTTATTTCTAATCACGCGTAATTATTAAATATCTTTCTCTTGTCAAGCATTAAATGATATGTTTCCCTATACATCCTGTAACAGCAAAGATAATTATACTTTTTGCCATGATTAAATTCCCTAATAATTTTCTGCCGTAAATAGATAACGGTTCTCGAGGCGTTCGTGGAGATTTATACACATTTTTTTGAACTCAATATTGTGTTAAATTTCCAGGAAAAAGAATTTAGATTAATTTACAATTCTCAGATTTATAACTGCTAGTAAGGTTACAAAGCGAGCTTTTGGCGGTATTTAATTGTTTCCCTACAGGCATGTTGTTCATTGGATTTAATTATTTCTTACGTCAAGATCACAAAGCTTCAAAACATATTGCTTAGTTATCAAAAAAATTGTCTGCGTACGCAGCAACCCTTTTTCAAAACACTTTCCTGGATAAAAAAAACTTCGTTCGAAATTTCACAACTGGAAAAACATCATTTTAAAAATATTAGGAAAAGCATTAATTTATTTTTTGCCAGGAAAATTTAGATTCATGCTGGAATTTTATTCTATAATTTACGTAGTCACCTACCCTAGAGCACCTACCCTGGTGCACAAAAAACACAAACTATCTCAATATATCACAGCCTGGGTCGGTCTTAAAAACCTGTGTGAAAATATAAACTGAGACTTCAACCTTCTCTCTCCCGGAAAATAGAATACAATTTAAAATATACAAAATGGCAATGGTTTCCTACGAAGATTAAAAAAGTAGATTTCCTGAGAAAAACTTTTCTTTTAAGATGTATACTGATATGGCGAGTACATCCCATAGAATTTCATCGGGTGATCATAAATATTGTAGGGGAAAAGAGTGTTTTTCTCTTAAAATAAACACTTTAAATTTATTTCGAAAATGAAGTGTGATACTAAGAAATACCTTTAAAATCAAATTGTCACCAAAAAATCTCTACAAATATGTCCTCTTTTTCTCTCTCAAAATTTCACTTTGTTTTGATAATCCTTATATAAATTATTGAAAAATGTAAAAGCGGCATTTTTTGAGAAAATTAATATTTTTTATTTTAATATATACCCACCATTTTAAGAATATTCATAATTTTTTAAATATTCCGTTGAATTTTAAATGAAAACGAAAAGCTCTATTGGAATTAAAAATTAAAAGTTGACTATATTAATTAGTTTTTAAAAAAAGTTTGTTTTTGTATGTATTTTGAGAGGTTGTTTCTTTTATAGGAAATAATATCTCTTTGCAGGTCAAAACAAAACAATAAAATATATAATTTAATAATCCGTAAAAGACTAATCTATCATTAGGACACTGTGTAAAATCAAACTACTGGGATTCGCACTCAGGAACAACTGAACTGTCTCAGCTCATCAGCTGTGACTAATGTTGCCAACTTATCAGTATGGAATTAAGAATTACAAAATGTTGATAATTATGTTATTTTAAGGGATCTGGAGGAAGGCTTTGACAGGGAGTCATTAATTTAAAATGTATTATTTTAATAAATTATTTACATATTATTCTTCAATTTCCCAATATCCCTTCCTGCAAATTGAATACATTTATCCTCATATTCTACCTTCTCTAGTACTAGCCCATTTCTGTAATTAATATATGCTTCATTTCGTATCCCGTAGAGTTATAACATCGCGTAAAAAAAGGATCTTAAAAATACAAGCAAATAGTAATACACATGGTATTTTGGACCATTTTTCAGTCTCGCGATATCTTAAGGGATTCCGGCTGTATAGACACAATGGATCAGTGGCAAACATATATAACACGGCCAGTGGCGAGTGAATGTTGAAAACACTCCATGGTATATACAAGTTGCTTAGAAAATCATAACCCAAACTGCACATATAGTTTGTTTGAACCAAAATTAATACTAAATCCCCGTATACTTACATCCGGAAAACTATATTAATACCATTAAATTGTGTTCAAAGTTCCGGGAGAGCAAAGCTGTTCAAGCATGCCTCTATTACACGCCTCAACATCTTGGAGCACGGCAGCAGATCATACCACAAATAATAGTAAACAACATACCAGTCCATTTAGAAATGGGAATACGTTCTTAGGGTTATCATTAATGGTCCTACATCACAGAAAGTGCTTTCCAATATACATGTTCAGTGTCATGCGCGTAACTCCTATGCTACTTGTTGTACAAGCATGCTTGACATCTTTGCTCTCCCGGTGCTGTACGCTGAAAGTTTAATAAAATTAAATGGTACTAGCATAGTTTTCTGGATGAAAGTGACTAAGAATTTGGTATTACATTTGGTTTAAACAAACAATATGTGCAGTTTGGGCTATGAGGTTCCAAAATTCTGTATATATCAGAGGTCGGAAATGAGTCAATCTCGTGGCAATTTTCAGTCGATTGCGTGAAAAAACTACAATGTTATTAAAAGTTCCTTCTTCTAAACTCTTAATTATATCAAGTATGTTTGGGTTATACGCTTAAGTAATAATTACGATAATGGATTAAGAATAGGTAAAGTTGAATTTAGAGGAAGTGAAATCGCTTTTTCGTATAGGGAGAGTGGAAAACCATTTTAGGATAAACTACCCCCAGTTCAGCCGACCAAGATTCGAACCTTGATCTCCCCATCCTCGGCAAACTGGCTCAACATGATACTAGCGCGTTAACTTATCACGCCACCGAGGCGGGTTATATCAAATACTTTCAAATAATATAGTGACCAAATTAACCTTGATCGGTGATAATCGATAATTTTATGATAAAATTAACCTGTAAATTTCACTTATTCTATATTTTTTCTAGAATGGTGAGGAAGTGTTGAATTTTAGGAATAAATTTAAATTTATAGAAAAAAAAACCCCAATTATAGCCAACCCCTGGTATATATGTTTCAGAAAACGTTAGAGATTCTAAAGGTGGTATTTCATCCTGATATTTATTTTATAAAACAAAAATATTAATTAAGTTATAAAATATTATACAAATATTTTTGCAAAGTCTTTGGTAAAATATGTGTTATTAGAGTATATTCCATTTCCATTTCTGTCACAGTTTGAATACAGTATATCCGATCAGCAAAACTGAACTGAGTCTCACTGTCTTTTTTTTTTTTTGCTTCGACTGTGGCTGTTTATTTTTTAGCACCACGTCTTACTACCCTTTCGGATTATACACTTATATATCAATTAGGTTAATGAGTTAAGGATTAGGAAGGTTACATTTAGAGGAATTGTACCAACATTTTCGTGGATGGAGATTGGGGAAAACATTTAGGGAAAATTACCTTCAGTACACCCAATATAGATTAGACTCTGATCTCCTTCTCTCAACAGCATAGTATATTGCTAAAGTGACGTTTTAGACAAGACGGCCAGCGAAGCGGTGACTGTTTCTTAAAATAAAAAATAAAAATGGACAATGGTTTTCTGTGGGTTCAAAAATGTGCTTGTTGACGTAATGAATAACTGTTTACCCGCGTCAGATGCTGCATGGTCAAAGGCGTCACTCTCGCAATATACTAGACTGCCAATAACAGGACGGTTGGAGGGTTGGGGCTCAAGTCCCATTTGGGTGTACCGAGGAGGGTGTTTCTTAAATGGTTTTCCACTTTTGTTCCACGCAATTGCATGAACACTTTTTCTAAATTCAACCTTCTTCTTATTTAACCACCTAGCATATTTATTAAATATGCGTATAGCCGGAATAGTTAGTAAGACGCTGTGCTAGAAATAAAATTTGAAAAAATAGCTGCTCGTTCATAAAGAATCATATAAAATATTTACTAAAGGGTTATAAAACTTTTAAAAATGTGGTCACCAAAGTAAAAACATAGACTTAAGAAATTATATAATTGTGGAATTTGTGTTTAGTAAGAAAATACTTTCTTCATACTGTACAAATACAATTTTTAGCCGTTTCGTGTAACCAGTTTAAACTTTCAGAAAATGTAATTTTATTTGATAAAACCTTACAGTATAAAATATTCTATTAGATTTTTGTAAAATATTTTATTTTAGAAAAGATATTTGAGGAATCGTCAAAGGTACATCAGATTTCTACTTTCAAAGAACTTACATCAAAGAAATATGGCCGTGTAATACCTCCTGAAATGATGTCTGGAATTCCTTGGAATATTGAATGGCTATATCCAGCGACTGAAGAAGTTTCTCTAACACGACCTCTGGATAGGTATGGAAAGAGGGATGGGGCGGCGCAGGTGAGATGACTGGGAGTCACAGCGGTCCGATGAGATCTATTTTAAGTACCGGGCTATATTACTTTTAACAAAACTATTTATTTAAATGTTTAAAAAAACTTCTAGTTATCAATTTGAATTAAATGCCTTTACTGTGAAGAGGTGGTGAGTTGAGGAAAGCATGTTTGAGAGGAAATGTAGCTTTATTTTCAGGAAGGGAAACTGGAAAGATATATCTTCTTAACTACACCCGTTCGAATTTTAAGTCCAACTTCCTCGTCATTGGCTAGTCAGGAAAAACGAGATTGATTATTATATGTCCACTGATGCGAGTAGCAGGTTATTTTATTTTTCTTATCCAAACTATCTAATTTTTTTAGAACAAACATAACATCTAGTTCTCCAACCGTAAATTAATTACTTTTAAATATGAGGCCCTATCTTTTGGCATCTTTGGAAATCTAACTCAATGCCCCTGGCTCCGAACAAAGATGTTATTCACAGATATACTCTTAACAAATTTTGATTTTTTTTTCTATATAGAGGCCACTAGAACGAAGGTATCAATATTTGACCTTTTTATTTAAAAAAAATATAATTTGCTGTTTCGTCCGGACTGACGCGAAAAGAGATTAATGCGGTAAAGTTTAGAAGAAATGACCCAGCATTAGATGGTGAAAAGTGACAATTTAGAGGAAAGTACCCTCAGATACACATAATCAGAATTCCAACCTCAACCTCCCCGTTACGGGTAAACAGTACTAGAGGGGTCTGGCATTTAGTTCACGTGTCCACCGATGTGGCTTATCACCGAATAGCTGTGGATTTATGTTCGCCGAAAAACCAGCAAAGGGCAGAAACAGGGTTACGTGAAGCCTTCTAAGCCAATCACGAGGCTTCCACCTCATTGGTGCGAGCTGTTCTGATAAAGTTAATATCATCTATACTTGTCCTCTCTTCCTGATACCTTCCCAGTCAAATCTCAAAACCAACCCTCTCAAATCAGTGCGCATGCGCTGTAGAGCTAGAAGCAAGCAGAGCAGACAGCTTCGCTGGATTTTGTGAGGAGAGTTAAATAATAACCCGTTAATGTAAAGCTTCTGCATTGATGTGTTAGATTGTGCCCCGAAACACCATTATAATTTGAAAACACCCATCGTAAAAATGATCTAAAATACTAAATATGTTTATTCATTAGAAATTAAAATATGTTGATAATCAGCTGTTTTAAGTTTGCGTTTCAATGTATCATGGGTCAACAAAGACCGTGTGAATTGCTTCATGACTTAATCAGATTATGATATATATTTTCGGTGAATATGTGAATTGAACATTAGGCCCATTTTGGTGTTCGAATGGTAAAAGACTTCATTCATGATATACTGGACTGCCGGTCGGGTGTACTTGGGATGGTTTTACTTAAAAAATTCCACTTTCCTTCCAAGCGAATGCGAGATACCTCTGCCTGAAGTGATTCTGGACATATAGATATAAATCATAGCCCTAGGACCTTCAAATGCAAACTACCAAAATTTGAACCTGTACCTCCTTATCACTAATAACCTAGTCCTAGAACGTGGGACCATCATTTCGGATGTTATTGTAAGAAATATATCTTAAAATTAGTTTAATCATACCCTCTATAAATGGTTCATAAAGTGTTGCAAGAATCAAGTGAAAACGTTTATTTATATTCTATTCTAACATTAGTTCACGAGCTTAGAGAAGTTAGTGGGTGTCATGAGGAAGCAGGACCATTATTTTGAAAAAAAGAAAAATATATATAAAAATGATAACTTGGGCCAAAACGTCTCTAAATCTAATGGGAGGCTTTAAACAGCTGGGACTTTTTATGGTTTGGAGGGTGTGGGGGAAGGGGGGTATTATTGGTTGGTGTCGAAACAACGTGACTTATGTTAGACCATTTTGGAAGTGATTAATATTCGAGAAGTTGTATCAATGTGTTGATACTGAAATAACTACGATTATATCAGGATGTTTTGTGTGTCGTCGTTTTTGTTTTGTTTTTCTTTCTACAGAACTCGATGATCTTAACGAATAGTCCTTGGCGGGTTTGGTATGGCCTTGCCCCATTTTACGGCCAATAACCTCTAACTTTTACAACACACAAAGCATTTTTTGAAAAAGTGCTCGTGTCCTAGTTTAAAACCAACTTGTCTAAGAACCAGTAATTTTTATTTAGAACAATTAATAATACAGTTTTTTAACACCCCGTCAAACTCCCTATTTGGGCTACACTAATGGGTTAGGGATTTATAAAGGTTTAATTCAGAGGAAGCGCACCCGCATTTGCGTGGAGGTAGAGTGTAAAACCATTTAAGAGAAAAACAACCTCAGTGCCCCAGACAGTTTTTTACCTGTCTAATCTAACGCAAGAGTAGCGCATTAGACCACATGGCCACCAAAGTGTGTCAATAATACAGTTCCTTCAGTAGAAAAAATACGTGTTTAACTATAATTTAGTTAATATAATTAAATATATACATAACTTTTTATAATATATTCTTGATATTTTATTTTTAAAACGTTGATTGTACTTGACAAATTAAGTAGATAACAACTATGTCCTACATGTTCAACAGCCCCCTGTGTGTATGGCGTGTTTGACGTGCGGGTATGTGGTCTGTGTTTGTTAAAAAGATTTTTTTTTAAAAGCACTATTTAGCAATATGTTGGTGGTGTCGATGACAGCTCTAATGATATGAGCACACCCAACTCTTTTGTTGTAATGTTGAACTGGGTGAACGTTTCCAAAGAAATGAAAATTAACTGTTATAAAAAACAGTTTTTTTAATTACATTTAATTAAATTTTATTAATGGAAAACTTCACGTAAAATATTTTCAAGGTTAAATCAGTGTGTACAGGTTAAAAAAATGTAATCCTAGTTTAAATGAGTTTCAAAATGGTTGGTTCAAGTTAAAATTACATGTCAAGCTTCCCAATTATTTTTACTTTCCCTCGACCCTTCGGAGAAAGAAATATTTGAATCGCCAAAAAAATTGAACTCATTATTTCGACAAAATATGTCGACGTTTCATGAACCCAAAACTGAAAAGGTGTTTTTCACGATGCCATCTGTTTCTTTGTTTGTCAATATCTCGGGCTAGAGTCGAAACCATTTTACCAATCGGGCTAAAACTTTGAATCTAAGGGTTTAATAGGGTTACCCGAGGATTTTAGGAAATTATATAACTAACCTTAATATTAGTGGTAGTTTCCTGAAGGAAAAAAAAAGAAGAAAAAATCCATTTTCTCCAAGATCGTTATAATATCGTTAAATTTTTTTTAATCTAGACATTGTTTAAAATTACAAACAAAATGTAAATCCTTGGTTTCCCATGAAAATAACTTGAAGGATAGCTTAAAAAATCAGACATTTCCAATGTTGATCTTATCTCCACACTTGTTGAGATACGCGACAATTTGCCAATGTATAGTTATAGCAGCTAATATTAAAAATATTTTAGAATATACTATTTTAAACCAATAGTTTCTTAACTATAAGCCAATATATACATTTTTATGGAGCTCTTTGAAAACAGAAATGTACTGCTGTGCTCTTCGGTGGACAGAGATATTCCTCATTTCTCAATTTTTCTGTAACAGTGTTTATTATTTCATTTATGCTTTATGATGAAGTGGTTCCTTAGTAATATATACTATTTCGTTTCACAAATATTATGAGTTCTTAATAAATACTTTTAGATAAAGGAATGAGAAAGTATGTGTGGTGCACCGTAGGCCATTTATTTATTGTTGCTAATATGGTATATATGAGGAAGGTTTGGTTTTAGAGGAAGTGTAACCAAATTTGATTGGAGGGTAAGTGGGGAAACCTACCGAGGAAAAACAACGCGTGGTTGGAATTCTAAACCACAATTTTTTCGTTCCCATAAAATTAAAGTAGATGATCCTATTATTTATTCCAACGTGTCCACAGATACCAATCAAAACAAATTTTAGCAGTGTGGCCTTGGTTTTCAAAAGGACCCCCGGGCTCCGTCTCCTTGCCAAAGTTCTTAGTGTAGCCCGGCCTCTATGAGTGTGCCAGTGGGGAAACACCCCGCCCAAATGGCCCGCGGCCAAATATTCAGGAATGTGCGGGTGTTTGGGAAGAGGGGATATGTGGAGAGGAGATTTATGGTTGATGCAACAGTACCCAGCGAGAAACTTTGAGGATTCCTAAGAAACCCAAGATTGGACGTTCTCAGAGGTGGTTCAACCCATTGGCACGACCGACAGGCGGAGACAAAGTCGACGGTGAACGAAACGGGGGTGGAGTTATTTATAGATGTGAAATGGATCATTCTCCATGGAAAGATTTCTATTTTGGGAACATTTTCCATTTTTAAAATGTTTCCTTAAGTTTGCAGATAACTCCATCATGAAAAATATGTCAGGGATGAGGGAGGTTGAACTCAGATTGCGTGTACCCACATTGGCGTGGAAAACCATTTAGGAAATACCTTTTTCATATTCGATCCCCGATATCCCCGCCATCGAAGGTCCAGTCTATTGCGAGAAGACCTTTCAGACCAGTGTGGTCCGTCTGGAAGCCCATGTTCACTAAGAATGTGGACCTCACAGACTCTTGGAGGAAAATTAAAGATAAACCATCTGTGTCAGATGTGAAATAGCTAATGATTCAAATAAAAATATAATAATTGTGTTTTACTACGCATTTATTTTATCAGTAAAATATTTATAAATATATTGTTTTGTGCAAGTCTTGTACGTGTATATTTCATAATACATTTTTAGGAGATAAAAAAAATGCAATAAAATTTTTAAAAATCTGTTGGTAGCGTCTCTCCTAAATTTCAAGAATTGTAAAACTAAAAATATACAAAGTCAAAATTTTACCAGTTACTCTCTTTGGGTATGAAACATGGCCTCTTACCTTAAATGACGAAAAAAATTTTTAGGGTGTTCGAAAACAAGGTGGTTAGGAAGATAATTGGTCCAAAATGGGATGAAGATAATGGGGACTGGAGGAGGCTACATAATGATGAGCTGCATAACTTTCACTCTTCACCAGACATTGTTAGGGTAAAAAAAAATCTCTCAGGTTGCGGTGGGAAGGTCATGCAGTGAGAATGGGAGCATCTAGAACCACGTTCAAGGTATTGAGTGGCAAACCACTGGGTAGACCTAGACGCAGATGGGAGGATAACATATGGCTATATCTAAGAGATATAGGGTGTAATGAGATAGACTGGATATAATTATACCAGGACAGGGATAGGTGGCGTACTTTTATGAGCGTGGTAGTGAACTTTCAATTTCCTAATGCCTTAGTGTAAGTAAGAAAGTAAGTAAATTTGTCAAAAGTCCTATACCCGAGACTAATACTATTTTAAACATGTTATCTGCATATGTGGTCACATAGTCTATAACGTTAGCCTCGCAATAGACTAAATTATCGGTGGCGGGAGGTTGATGTTCGAATATTAACTTGGTGCATTAGAGAAGGTAGGGAGGGGGGGGGGATTACAAACACAATTCATCACTGTAGTTTTTCCATTTCCTCTCCATTTTAGTTCGAGTGTACTTCCTCTAAAACACATCCTCATTACTACCCCTTTAGATATTTGTGTGGTTTAGGAAGAGAGGGTTGGGTGGGGTTGGTAAAACAAACTGGGCACAGAATGTTTGTAACTTTTAAACCAAAAATAATTTTGGACAAATTAATAACATATTTCTTCCGTTGAAACGTTTAATTTAACTATCTACACATAGTACTCCTAGCAGTCTGATATGAATACAATGGCATTTGACCAGAAATCATTTACATAAATAGAAAAAAGGTTCTGGTATAATCCTACGATGACAAAATATTAAAATCCAACCCCACCCTCACCCCCAAGCCATATATAAACATAAAAAATAAAAGTTAAGTGCAATTAATGCATAGGTGTGATGGTGTCGTATATGCGACGACAGGAAAGGTGTGAGGACAGATTAGGTATGATGACAGTACAAGTGCGATGAAATAATAGTGCAATGACATCATAGGTTCAATGACAGTATATCGGCCATAACAGCATATATGTTATGACAGCATAGGTGCAATGACATCATAGCTGCAATGACAGCATAGGTGCAATGACAACATATGTGTGATGACAAGGTGAAATCATGGTGCGATTATATCATAGTGGCTATGACAACATAATGTGTGATTACAGCATAGGTGGGGAGATCCTAATCTTGATAAAGTCAAAAATCTACATTTCCCCCCAAAATTTTATCTTACATTGTTATTTTATATCGGATTAAAATAACTTTCAATAGCAATTCATTTTTAATTTACACCACCACTAATATTATGTTTAAACATTCTTCATTAATACGTCCACACACTTGACTCCAAAGCTTTAGAAATTAAACTTATCTAAATACAACAAACTAGCACGTTTCAAGAAAAGTAAAAATCTTCAAGCACGCGATATGTTTTGATTTATTTAAATTAATCGAGACGACTCATACAAATGTATCTTGATCCAACCAAATAAATGTTTGCCAAATGGAGCTAACACTGTAAACATTTTCCTATCCTTGGTGTGCCATCTTACGAAACTACCTAAATTAAGACCAATAATTCAAACTATTTTCTAGAGGAACTCTTATGTGTTACGAAAACATAACTCCGAGCATTCGTATTGACAGATTATTTTGGTGTATTTGGGTCACCTCTAGCGTTCAACATTTTTTAAATTTTTTTTTATAACCACATGAAATTCTGATATTTACACTTGATGGCATGTATAGTTTGCCAGCAGTATCCCCACTCAACATCAACGCAGCCTTGATCTAACTAATGAAGGAGGCTAAGACATGTATTTAATGTGAGCATTGTACGAACTATTCCATTCAAATTTTAACTTTTTAATTAATAATAGATATTGAACGCTGTTAGTTTAGTATTTATAAATAAATTAGAGTGTACCACGTCACTAAAGATAAAAAACCTAAACATTTAAATATAATAAAAATATAATATTGACAGTTATCATCATTTAAATGCAATTTCATGGAATTTGTTATTTGTGGGTGTTTTTTTGCACCTTTTTATGCTAAACAACTGTTTTAACTATTTTACACATAGTCTTGAAATAACAAGATATATTTAAAACTTTTCAAAAACTGGAAAATGTTATTAACACCTTATCTTCTTTATTAACAAAAGTTTACCAAACCCTTCCTTCACCTCTGACAAGACATCTTGTGAATGTGAGGAATGCCAGGCCTCCACCATGGTTCGGATTCCACGTTAAACTGTTGGTCCTTCATTTCATCTCACAATCACCCTACCATTACACATTAGCGTAAGTGCGTAAAACCCGAACGGGTAGTAAGACGCGGTGCTAATAATAATAATAATAATAATAATAACAACAAAAGTTGGTTTTGGGAAAGTGATTTTGATAACATGTTGTCACCTCCAGTAGATCGATCAGCTATCCGGCCCCATAGTGTCGTGGTCAGTGCACCTGACGAACTTATTGGTCCCAGGTTCGATGCCTTGAATATATATATATATATATATATATATATATTAGGGGGAATCATCCCAACGATCATCAGGGGTTGATAATTTAGACTCTAGCTTGGTTTAAGACTCCCACTGGCACCCACCTCCATATTCACTATAATCACATCATCTCATTACTGGAGCGTGTATACAACCTCCATAGGCGTGCCCTGGACAACACACTGTGCCATTAGAGCGGCGAATAGTCTACATAAAGGCGAATGAATCGGATGTCATGTCTCTACCGGTCAGTAACGCCATATGCAAAAAAAAAAAGATAGATCAGCTTAGTGGATGTATTCAAAATACAAATGGTGGTAAAGCGAATGATAATAATATATGTAAAAACAAAGTGTTTTTAAATTATTATTTTTATTGTTTTCTTCATGGTCAACAAATATTACTACCCATTCACGCTATCTGCATACTTACACTAATGGGGAAGGTACGATGGAGGTAGAATTTAGGGGAAATGCATTCACGATTTTTTCGAGGTAGAGTGTTAAACCCTAGATAAAAATCATATACAGTACATCCGACTGGAATTCGTACCTCAACCTCTCTGTCACCAGTGATAAAAATATATTGCGAAAGCGACGCCTTGGATATTGCGAACACCGATACGATTATCTCTTTAAAATAGATTATTTTCACCGAAGAGGTAGGGTTATATTATTTATTATAACATGAAAATATCTGTTTCATGAGTCCTTCTCATCCACGGCGTCCTCAAATAGTGGATAGAAGACACGGTCTTCAGATATAAAGGATAGCTGCGAATATATTGAATAATCAGTCACGGACAGCCAATAGGGGTGGTCCTCCAGCTTGGGGGTTGGGCGTAGGTGGGATGAGCCCTCCCCACAAAAAAATCTCATCAATAAACACTCAAAAGTTGGCCATGAGTGTTTATGTTTTAATAGGGATAGGTGGCGTACTTTTGTAAGTGCGTCAATGCACTTTCCAATTTATAATGCTATAGAGTAAGTAATTATATTATGAAAGTATATTATAAGATACAGGAAATATTCATGGAAAGAGCGAGCATTTCGGCTTGAACAGGGAGACAGTTTTTTTTCTCACACGTGACAGTTTTTTGTCATCACCATGTATGACACTGTATGTACCATTAGTATCGAGGTACACAGGTTTAAATGAGAGCTTTCACACGTGATGGAACGGTGAGAACGCCATGCACGGCCGCCAGGGTATCAAGGGCGTATCTCGAACAAGGATAGCCGCCGTGCCATGAACGGTGCGCAGAAATTGGTGAGAAACATACATTGTGTTTAATGCATCCTTCATATGTCACGGTATTTTACCTTCGGTCCGTACGGAGTACTAGCTTCATTCCCACGTTCTTCGTTGTAATGAGTAGACACTATCGCTTCTGGAACATTCGAAATATATCTTGAAACATTAATTGCGTGCGTGGTCATTTTTCCTGAGCTTTGGGACAGAAGTTTAAAGACGTACAAATCTCTAACTGAGTCATCATCAGCCTAATCAGCTTTAATCAACCCAGAATTTGAAACGTTGGACGATAAGAACACACACAAAAACGAGTTCCTTTGATTTATATTAGCATACTGGATAAAAGTTAGGAAATGGAGGGAATTCAACCAGTATGGCATGCTGTTGTCTCATGCAGACGATGAGCAAAGCCTCCTGAGGAACACAGGTACCGCACACTGAACTTTTGAATTGATATATTTTAACTTATTCTTTTAGTATGTTTTATTTTCACTTTCGTTAAAAACTTGTTGAAAATTAATTGTGTATTATGTCATGTTTGTTAGTTTGACCAATTTGACTAATACTATATTAAATATGATAAAGGTAAATAATTTAGATATCAAAGTGTGTTAAACGAAAAACAGAAAAAAATTAGTATAAACAAATTGTAAAAGTGTTAATCAAAACGATATTTATCCTAAATATTCAATTTATTTGAACTCTTACCTTTATAAATTATTAACTACAACATCTAAGTCTTGGCTTTTATTATATTCATTTACTCCTTACGAAAGATTCAATAAGAATGTTTTCTAAAAGGTTCTGCTACCATTTGACAAAGAAATCGTTCCTTAATGGTAAAACCTAAAACAATTATAAAATCCTTTGACATAGAAAGTAGAAAGTCTTCGCTAGACAAACCAGAGATTTGCACAAATCCTTAACTCTATGAAAGCTAAAATTTATAAATATAGGCCCTACAGTAGAGTACAAAATATCACAAATACAAAATTGTTTAAAATCTGTAATAAATTAATATCCTTAATTTATGTTTAATATGGGAATATTTGGCATCACAATATTAACTGTTTTATTGCAACCATGGAAAAGCACCCAAAGTTTACTGTTCTATCCCCAACCTCGGTTAAAAGGCAGACAAAGGCCTCCGTTTAGTTTTGTCTGGCTTAAGAGTGATGAAATTCAGAGTACAAATCCCAGCTGGATAAACTATAACTATTGTGACCTGGTGGTCTAGGAGTAAGGTGTCATACTTCTGTGCTGGCGGCCGGGGTTAAATCCTCGGTCCCGTCACAGATTTATCTGATTACCAAACCCTTCCTTCACCTCTGACAAGACATGTGGGGAATGTGGGGAATGCCAGGCCTCCACCATGGTTCGGATTCCACGTTAAACTGTAGGTCCTCCATTTCATCTCACAATCACCCTACCATTACACATTAGCGTAAGTGTGTATAACCCGAACGGGTAGTAAGACGTGATGCTAATAGTAATAACTAGAACTATACTAAAAAAAATCTCCTTTACCTCCGTGCAAAAGACGGTACACTCTTTAAAAACCTGCATTTTATTATAAAATCTCCTGAAGAGTATTGATCATCAATTGCCATATTTTATTTAATCATTTAAGTTTTTTAAAAGATAAAACCAGAACATTTGTATTAATTGTCTTGTCTACACGAAAATCTACAAGCGATGCATGATTAAAATAATTTTAAAACGCTAGTATATTCCATTTATGTATCTTATTTGAAAACATCTGTTATATATTAAATAATATTTAGTTAATGTTAAATACAAAAAAATACTGCTTTGGTGGCGATCCTATAGTCTAAGGCATCACTCTAGTGTCATACTGAACTGATGGTGACAGAGAAATCTGGTTTCAAATCCCTATCGGGTGTACTGAGGGTGTTTTTTCCTAAACGTGTTTTCACTCTACCGCTAGGAAAATGTGGGTACAATTCTTTTAAATTTCTCCTTCCTCATCCTTATAACATTAGCGTAGCTAGTACAAATGTGTACAACCCAAACGGATAGTAAGAAGCAGTGGAAGAGAAAAATATCAGCAAACACGTTGTTATTAAAGGCATTACATTTGAATTTTATATTTCTGTTTCCTTATTGATGGTGAACCATGAAATAAACTTATTGATGTTTTTAAGACTATAATTTTTATGGATATTTATTAATATATATATATATATATTACACATATTATACATATACATATATTAAACCAAATAAATCTCTTTGATGTGTCAAGTTCCTGTTTATTCTCCATCAACACTTCCACCAAAGCCAATATTTTTTCACCAAACTTCTTTTTTATTCTAACAAGCCAGTCTCTTTTTGATCAATCGCCAACGTTACTATTAAAGAAATATATTTATTAGCTTTTAAGTAAAATGTTGAAGAGCGGAAATTATTTCCTCACTTGCAAAACACATGGTTTTATTGGTTTATCTGTTACATGATTACTATTTTTTGTGTCTGTGTTTTAAAAATCACCAGCACTTTAATTAATTGAATATGACGCTATAGCCTAAAAAAACTTTTTAAATTGCCATTTTTGTCTCGTTAATGTATTAAAGACTTTTTTTAAATATAGACATTGCTAAACATGTTTAGCAAATCGTTTATTATATTAATATCTCTATTTTAAAAATAGATAATACAATGTTTGACAATAGCCTTGATTCTTGTACTTCAAAAAAGCCGTAGAAGCTTGGTGCTATCCCCCAGTAAATCAACCCATTTGGACCAATATAACCTAACCTGACCTAGCCCAACAACCCTTGACGTTAGCGCCAAACGCCCTATGAACAACCTTGTCCAAACGACCCGTGTATTTAAGTTAATATAGTTCCTGACTGTGTCAAATGTCCTAAGCCCCCCAAATGATACATTTAAATTTAATTATAATTTTAACACACGCGTAAAGGGATGGGTTTTTAAAAATTATAAAAAAAATTATAATATATATATATTACTTGCAAATATCACAGGACCCACTATAATTATTTCCATTAATGGAATTTGTTCTAAAAGTATCTCATGAATGAAATGAGATATATATTTCAATGATTTAACATATTATCGGGTGATCTGTTGGTCTAGAAGTAAGGTGTCAAACTTCTGTGCTGGGGGTTCGGGGTTCAATCCCCGGTTACAACACAGATTTATCTGATTTCCAAACCCTTCCTACACCTCTGACAAGACGTGTATTAATCACAACTTGTGAATGTGGGGAATGCCAGGCCTCCACCGTGGTTCGGATCCCACGTTAAACAGTAGGTCATCCATTTTATCTCACAATCACCCTACCATGAAACATTACCATAAGTGTGTTTAACCCGAACGGGTAGTAAGACGTGGTGGTAATAATAATAACATATTATCTATGATTTTTAAAAACAACATAATGTTTTTAAAAATTGTGAATTTTATTTATCTTGAATTTGAATTAAAGTGTTATCAAAATCATTTGTGTATTAAAACAGCTATATCTTGAAAACTCTATTGCTTGATGTCAAAATGGAATCGTGTGAAAATTAAAAGCTTATGACATATAAGATCGACCTAAATTAAGTAAAACCAATGAAAATGTCTCTCTTTTTTAAATATCTAACTAACTTATTTATGTTGTTAGGGCAGTATATTATAATTTAGGATTTCCGAAGTACTATTTTGTATCTTAAACGACTTTGTTTATTTTGATATGTAGTCTCTTATCGGGGTATGGATCCCGTTATAAAATATATATATAGATTCTTTGATGTCTTGAAAGAGTGGTTAAATAAACCTTTTTTATGCTTCAGATCAGGGGTTTCCAAACTTTTTAAATTGAGGTAACCTTTGCACCAGAAAAATACATGCTTGAGCCCTCATAAAATATCTTAAACTAATATTATGAACATTGAATAGAGTCACTTAAATCTTGCAAGCATAAAACAAACCTAAAACATCACATGGTCTACTTTCAGATTTGGAAAATGTCAATTAATCAGATTTGAAAAATATTGTCAATCATAAGATTAACTGATGCTATTTTATAGTGTGAAGAATAAATAACGGATATACTAAAATCATCTAATGAATTCTGAAATAACTATGGCAGAGTTATATCTAAATGATTATCATCATTTAAAAATTTAAAAAAAATCAAATCAAAGCTTATACACAAAAATATGCCCAAACAGTTCAAATTTCAAAAAATATACAAAGAGGAAGTTTCAATTTCAGAAAATGTCAAACTATTTCGGCAGAAATCACTTGAGTTCCACCAAGGAAAAGTTTTAAGTTACTTTTTTTTTAATAAAAACATTTACTTCAAGGCTTATGATATCAAAGTTAACACATTTTCAAAAGTGAATCAACATTCCAAACACAATTTAAGTAGGTAAAAATATATAGAAGATATTAAGACAGATTTAGTGATTTACAAAGAAAGTGGTTGGGATCTATAAAAAAAAGGTTTTATCTGTAAATTTATACAAAAATCACTCAATTCTGAATTAACGCTGGGCTTTATTACAAACTCTGTAATTTGGACAACCAAGATAGTTGATTTTTTTTACTGGTTGTAGGACTCGTTTTGTTTTTAAATGTTCACGTAAAAAAAGATACTTGTACCTTTGGTCACTCGGCCTGAGGCGTCAAGCTCGTAATTTACTGACCTACAGATAACAGGACGGCTTCAAGCGGTATTGTTTACCAAATTGGATTCATCATTGTCTTTTCTCATCCTTTTACATGCTTACGTAGGTGTACTTCCTCTAAAGAACCTACCTTATGCATACCAGCTGTGACGCCCACCACTAGGAAGGGTGCATGTGAAAGAACAACCACGGGTTCACAAGAGAAGATAATATTTTATTACAATTTTGTAAAATAACAAAGGTAGAGTTGGTACAAAGAATTACTGCAAACAGGCCATCAAGAGCCTATGATCCATGAGGCAAAACATAATCTCAGTTGTTACAAAGATTTATAATATTTGCATCCCTCTCAGGGGAATTAGTTGGGCTGAAAGCCGTGAGATTTCAATTCAAACAGCCCGCCAAAAAGGCGCGAATTATTTAAATAGCCCGCCACAAAGGCGCGAGTTATTCAAATAGCCACGATGGCTAATGTTTAGTTAACAATATACAAAGACGCAAAAGACGTCTGACACTATGTGACCAAAATAGAGAGCCTACAAATATTAACACTAGATACTTGAAAAACATAGAATAATGGAGGTTAAATGGCTAGAATGAGTTACGCAACCTGCCGTAACACTCATACATCTTATCATAAAAAAAAACTACCAGAAATAATGGGATACGAAACAATCTTCGTATCTAGTACGAAAATATATAATTTCTAATACCCCTAGAAAATGTCAAGGCAACCGCATAGTAACCTAACGTATAAGATAAGGGCGCGCCGCTAGTACCCAAGCAGTACTTAAGTTTTAAGGATTTCTCCCTGCAAACTAACATTATAAATAAGCGGTTCGACCGCTTTAAAACCAATTTAGAGAACCCATCCAGAGAGTTTTAATAACAACAAAAGGCCCAAAAGGTAATTTTGAATACGTGTTCCCTCCCCATAATTTAAACCGAAAATGAATTTTGAAGAATATTTCCCAAGAATTAGTATTACACCGGCGCCCTCACCTTGTCTAAGCCAGTGGTACAATGAGTGTCGCTTCAACCCACATTAGCCATTTTATAGTAAAAACAGTCCCAACGTATTCTCAAAAGAGGGGGAAGGAGGGTAGATATATATAACATAAGGAAGGGAGACGACTAGCGCTCTGGAAGCTTGGCGGACAGTCGAGCGGTTTCTCGGAGATTATAGAACATCCTCGGGCCGGAACAGGAAATACCCTTGTTCAAGTTGAGTTTTAGTTTCATATTAGCCGGGCATCGATGACGAGCGAGTGTTTGACTAGGGTCTCGCTTCAGTCTAACTTGTTCAAGCTGCGGGAGTGGACGTCTTGATGATGTGTGTGTCAGCGTCCCATCTGACGGAGGGGAGGCACGCCGAACTTAGTGAGTGTTGAAGCTCCATATTACAGGGTGGTTGGTATTAGATGTTGTTGGCTTTTGGAACATCGTTACACAGCGCTTTGGATGAAGCCTTTACCCACTTCAGTGGCCTAATAGTCTAGGGCGTCATTCTCGTGTTGGACTGGCTTACTGATTATGGGGAGATTGGGGTTCGAATACTGGTCGGATCTACTAAGGCTGATTTTCCTAAATGAATTCCCACACTCCTCTCACGCAAATGCTTGTAGATTACCTCTAAAATACTTCCTTCTTCATCCCAACCCCATCCAAGTAATCTTCATACAGTATATGCGTATAACTTGAACAGTTTATACAGTAAGTACACAGTGAAACAAGGTGATTAAAAAAAATAAGCCATTAAAACCCTTTTGTTAAAAGTAATCAAAAACTTATACTAGGAGCGTACTAGGGGAAAATATGAGAAAGACGATTTATAGGAAATTCAAACATATTAGAGTGGAGGGAGGATGGGTAAACACAAATATTTAATTCTCAGGGTACACCTAGCTATCATTTTAAATCTAAACTCATATTCAATGGCAAGAAAATGCAATGTGTATCTAACGTCATAGACCCATTTAACCCGTTGCTATTTACAAATATATTTTATAGCTGAGATGTGTGAATACATTTTCGGATCCTACCTACAAAAAACACTTTGTATATATGTGCTCACTAGATTAACCTAATTATTATATTATTTTTATTTACTGACTTTATTAGATTATTTAAGTGCATTTATTGTAAAACCTTACAAACATTAATTTTACGTCACTAAAATATTTGTATTTCTATAAATATGTTTTATTTGATTTAATGATTATAAATTTAATCCAAACAGTTGTGAAACACTTTCAATAACACACCCTAATATTATTATTATTATTATTATTATTATTATTATTATTATTATTATTATTAGCACTGCGTCTTATTAACCGTTCAGGTTATACGCACTTACACTAATGTGTAATGGTAGGGTGATTGTGAGATTAATTGGAGGACCTACAGTTTAACGTGGAATTCGAACCACGGTGGAGGCCTGGCATCCCCCACATTCACACCCTAATAGATTACTGTATAATTTATCTTTACATAATTAACTTGACCAAGAATGTGAATACAATTATTATATTTATTTACCCGCCACTGTGACAACATGAGTTTGCAGTATTAAAATAACAGGCTTTCCACAAAACTCAGACTAGTTTTCAAATAACTTGTGTCCTGACTGTTTCCTACTACACGAATTATAACTCCCAACTCCATCCATAAATCTATATATAATCTTTATGAGATATTTGTCAAAAAACGATCTTGACCACGTCAAAGGAAAATTTTCAGACCTGCAAATTTTATTCATCTATTCTGTACAATTTGTGGTTATCATAATAAAATTAAATGGAAGCTTTGAATAGGAAAATCTCGTCACACTCTTGGTGTTGAAATCGATCACCTAAAGTTAGGTTAAATTAGCTTTTTTACCGTTATAGTATGTCATAAAATATTCGCAGCTTCAGACGTGCCGCATTTTTAAAAGTCTGCTCAAATGTGAGGTCACCAGTACTGCTCCATAAAAGTGTTGCCATACACAGGACTAGATTGTGCAAATTCTGTAAATGCCTGTCAAGCACAAGGTTAAATTGAGAAGCATCCGTAAAAATCCTGCCAGGTGTGAGGTAAAATTTTGCTGTGTCTGTAAAATCCTGTCAGATGACATTTTAAATTGTGTTACGTATGTAAATACCTAAGAGATACAAGGCTAGAATGTGCCGTATTCGTAAAAAGCCCTCCAGAGTCAAGGTTTAAGCAGACCACGTCTGTAAGAGCTTTCAACGCTTGAGGTTACCTATTTAAATATATATGTATATATAAACATATATTAATGTAAAATATAACACAAGTACGAATTAAAAACAAACGATAAATCATTAAACTTTATGGCTGGTTGTATATAATTCAACAGGAAATGACGTAGGTACCCAATGATACCGGATTTACCTCCAACACTGTCACATTTATCGCTCTTGTTAAAGATTTGATACAATTTCCCGCCAAGAAATGGTCGACCGACCAGTTGGAAGAATGGCACCTTGCCAGCCAAGGAGGGATGTGCTATGTCATAGTAGCATTACCATTGAAACAACGTTTTAAAATATATAAAAATATAAGTCTTAAAATATTCAGCAGTAACAAACATTTTTTTACATTAAATTGGTTAAATTCGACGATTCTAAAAAAACTGGTAAAAAAAAGCCTGTGGTAAGCGAGGACATAAGCAATATTTAAAAAAATTAACTTGAACTATTCGCCAACAACATTATGGGTGCAAAGTTAAAGAGAAATTAACTCTTGGGGTTTGAATCCTGGTGGAATGTACTGAAGTTTTTTTCCCCTAAATGGATTTTCATATATTTATCTATCCACGCAAATGCGGCTACACTTTCTCTAAATTAACCTTTTTTGTCTCTAACACACTTAGCATAATTAGAACATGTGTGTATAATCCAAACTGGTAGTAAGACTTGGTGTTATCATCATCATCATCATCATCATCAACTGTTTCCAGCCCGCGGCCGGGTCGGTTTTGTAAAAATCTCCCTCTCTCTCTTTATCTTTCCATTCTTCTCCTTTTACTTGAACAATTTCTGTTATCTGCTCCTCCCATCTTCCTTGTGATCTTTTCCATATATACTTCCATCTACATGATTTTCTTTGACATCTTACCTTCTCAAACTTATTCACCCCAATCTTGATCCTCTATCTCATGTGCTGTTACAAAGAAAAAAGATGTATTTGTTTAAAAATTGTATTCACTTTCAATATTTCAGTTATTAGACACATGCAATGTGCGTATAACTTGAACAGGTAGTAAGAGGCGACGATAAAAATATACAACACGATATGTACGCCTTAACTTAATTCACTCAGATACTAGCGCTGCAAGTATTCCCTGGGGTGATATTTTTTAGTTTAGTTATCTATATAACCTTAAACCAAACTCGAGAAACCGTATAAAACACGCAGCATTACAGACAATATGTAGTGTATATCTGTGGTGAGTAGTGTTGATTGAGAGACATGCATTAAGTTTCTGTAAGTTTTCCCCAAAGATATAACAGGAGATAGCAATTTTTCGGAGAGATTAAATAAATTAAACAATTGCCTGTGGTATGATTAAAATTGAACATTTGATGCAAACACTTTTTTTTTATAAATATGGAATTTTTTTCTTGGTTAATTTTCAATTTGTTTCAGTAAATTATATAATCTATTATTATTATCACCACGTCTTACTATCCGTTCGGGCTATACGCACTTACGTTAGTGTATAATTTATAAGAGCATAATTATTTTAAGGCTTATCCTGGCAGGAGGTTAACCCACGCTTATACATTTCCTTGGAATTCAAGAGTATTGGGTTTCCTTCCTGCTGAGAATAGCATATAGCTCATATAGCTTGCATCCTCTTGACGAGCGAGCACGGTGCGACCAATGGACCTTTGGACTCGTGTGAATCGAGATCAGCATGTTTGTGTGTGAGAAGAACACACGTTGTTGACTGTTGGAAGCCATGCTGGATGCATGTGTGGTGGAGTTGCCGTTAGAGAAGTGATGACCTAACATGTGATCTGGCGGTTCACCCCGGCCGGGAGGTCAGTCTTTGGGTAGTTTTCGCGAGTCCCGTTATCGCGCGTGCTCCCTCGTCACGGGGATTACCTCATATTATGTAGTAGCTTAGTATATATCTGGAGTAATAAACATATCTTCTAGGACTAACTCGCTAGTCTCATTCCCCACGAACCATCCATCCCAACCCCTACCGCTCGGGGTCCATCCAAACCATGTAACCCCCTAGGGTGCTCCGGTAGTGTAGTAGTTAGGGTTGGCTACCGGGAATCCCAAATAAATAAGGACGTTATAAATGGTAGGTAATGGAGGAACTACAGTTTAACGTTAGATCCGAACCACGGTGGAGGCATGGAATTCCCCACATTCACAAGTTGTGATTAATACACGTCTTGTCAGAGGCGAGGGAAGGTTATGGCAATCAGATACATCTGTGCGGGGACCGAAAATTGAACCCAGACCCCCCAGAACACTCTAATTTGACACCTTACCCCTAGACCACCAGGTCACCTTATATAATTTAATTACGTAATATAAATGAAAACTTTTTATATCAATTCAAATTGGATATAGATTTTTTTAAAAGCAGTATTACAAAATAAACAATAGTTTTATGTATTAATAATTACATATAATAAATGATGATGTCTAATTCAATGAATTTATTAGAGTGTTAAGTTTACAAAAAGGCATAAATAATTACTTGGGATAAGTCGCCAACCTCATACATAATGTTTTGACTATGGCAGAGAGTTCAAGGTTCGAGTCCATTCTGGTTCCATTTAGTTTTTTTTTAAATAAATGCCTTTCTACTATTCCTCCACGAATTTTTTACACATTTTCTCAAAATTCTACCTTACTTACGATTACCCATTTAGTGTAAATATATGGATAGCCGGATGAGCACTAAGACACGTAGTACAAAAAAAAAACACTTCAGTAGCCGCTTGGTCTAACGTGCTACTCTCGCCAGTAGAATAAACTGCCAATGATGGGAATATCGAGGTTCGAATCCCTGTCGAGTGTACTGAGGGAGGTTTTCCATAATGGTGCTCCACTCTTCTTCCACGGAAATTCGGGTACACTTCCTATAAATATAGCCTTCCTAATCCATAAAAGTATTATCGTAGTTAGTAAATAAGCGTCTAACCCGAACCGGTCATAAGACACGGTGCTAAAAATTAAAAAAAAAAAAGATAATCACTTATCAGTATTTTCATAGGTGCATTTCTCATGAATTCTCCCCGTTTTTTATTTATAATAGAGTTTTATTAGTACTTAAACAAACAATCAGTTTAGTTTGTGTTTAACCTCGAGCTAAATTTAAACTATGGTTATTTCATGTTTCTGAGTTTGTAACTTCCGATTGATGCAGTTTTTAGAAATAACGTCTATTTCTAGAATATATATATTTTACTTAAGTGTTTGGATTTCCAAATTACTTTTCTTTTCTCAAAAAACATTTCTGGTGTGTATGCAGTTTCTCGCTTATTTATTTTTAGTTTCTGGTAGCTGAAAGGAACTATATTTTATTTTAAGAATAAATAAAGCATTTTCTTGGAGTTTGTCCTAAAGAGTTTTTGGTAAATTTGAGTAAGCTGTATATTTTACTATATATCATTAAACCCATTCAAGTGTTTTTACTATTCATTTAATCTTGATTTAATTGTTTTTATGTATTTGTTCCATGTATTACTCGTCATCCGGCAAATAAAAATATTCATACTAATCGTATAGGAGTAAGAAAGGCATTATTTTATAGTAAATGTATCCTATTTTGCGTGTAGAAAAAATCACCTCATTATACACATCCAAAATTTTAACCTCAACCTCCTTGACAAAGGATAGACAGTAAGTTGAGACTAGTATATATTCATCTGTGTTGCCAAAGATGTAAGTTTCCCTTTTAAATATCCGTCAAATTTTAATAGCTCGTGTATTATTACATATATATATATATATATATATA
>CABFVX010000119.1:280544-297766 GCA_902151425.1 Timema shepardi
TATATATATATATATATATTCCAATTTTTAAAGAAAGGGTTTTATCTGACAGGTATAAAAGTTAATAAATCTACTTTTACGTATTAATATGGCAGCTAATGTAATCGGCAACTGTTATTTTTTATAGAAATTATTTATACTTATAAAATAACACTAATATTAGTCTATGACAATATTTTCTTAATTTGGTCGAAAAAATTATATTTATATATTTAAAAACACCCTTCCCATGAAAATTGATTAGTACATGTGTGTGTAAATAAATATGATTAATTGATAAAATCACACACATATTGTTGGACAGCAACAAACAAAGGCTATTTTGATGATTATATTGAACTCTCTCACCAAATACTTGAAGGAAAAGAATTTATAATACAAAGATCATACAGTAGTTGCTTCAAACTATCAATAAATAAGGTACCTTAAATACCAAAAATTCCATATGAAATGAATATTGTTTTATATCCTTCCCTCTTTATTTTGCTACACGTCTCACTAACCATTCAGGCTGTACCAAAAATATTCACTAATTACACTGATGTGCTAGGGATGAATATGGTCGTATTTAGAGGAAGTGTAGCTGAATTTTCTTGCTGGAAGAGTGGAAAATAATCTTAGGGATCGAAACCCGATTTAGCCATTATCAACAATCCAGTTTATCTATAAAGTAACGCCTTATACTATGACGCCATAGAGGTGGACTACCCCTTTCTATCTCTCACTTAAATAATAATAATATCGATAACACATTCACGTATTTTTCCCGTACAAACGCAGAATTTGGAAAAGACATACATGCAACACGATTTTAAACCCAAAACGTTGGGTTGGTGGTCTATATTTCAAGATAATTTAGTTTAGTTTGTTGATGATTGGAAGGTGGGGGTTCAAATTCTGGAAGTGTGTACTTAGGGTGTTTTATTTTTAATGGTTTACCGCCAAAATCATGCATATTGTCTCTTTAAGTTCTATCATACTCACTTCTACCCCATCATCATAATTCGATAAATGTATTTAACCCAAAATACCACGTTAAGCTTAGTATGTCTGCAGTTTTTATGACAAAAAAACGTTATTTCGCAGCAACAAAAATCTCCAATAGATTCATTTAGCTTATTTTTGTACATCTATTGTTCTAAAAAGTTATTGGTGATTTTTAAGGAGCATTATTATCATTTGATCAGAAACATTTTAAATAAATTATACAGAATGACTCTGGGTATGGGACAATCCCTGGATAGCTTAGTGGTTAGAGCATTGGCGTCCTAAACCAAAGGTCCCAGGTTCTATTCCCGTGTCATTTTTCAATTTTCAGAATATTATATCTAGATGCTAGTAAATCCTCACTAAAACCAATATAATAGCTTTGGTTATATGATTTTAAATAAAGATACAAATGTTCTGACCGAGTTTTGCAAATCACATTCAGAACAGATAATACAAAACTGTAAAAACTACAACACCTATAAAATTAAACTAGGCATTTCCACTGAAGAAATATTCCTTTTATCTTGATCCAAAAATATATACATTTTTTACATAAAAACAGCAAAAAATAATATACTAACTCACGTTCCCTTCCATCCCGCCTATGAAAAAAAAAATCTAATGTGATATATGTGTACGTGTGACGCTAGACGTCTGATTACCGTCTGACAACACGTCCATGTTAAACTGGTTTCGACAAGACGCCATATATTAAATTCTAGGTAAACAGGCTATGTGCACCAGTGGAAGTAATCTTCATACTGGTAAACTGGTTCTTTCTTAAGCCGGGCCCAGAATTGCACAAAACATGTTCACAAAGTGTTATCATAGTTGGTAGCTCCATAATTGTTTTCTTTTAGCTCAGCTGTTCTTTGATATCAGTGGGGTGATTAGTACGCGTGTGAAAGTAGCAGCGGTAGCATATATATTTATTCATTCCTACAAAAAAACTACAGATGATCGATAACAAGATTATACCAAATACATATATATATATATATGTATATCCAATAAACTCGACGCGCTGTATATATATATATATATATATATACACACACAGTGCATCGAGTTTATTGGCACAGCCTTGTCCATCATGGCCTCAATATTCTCCCACGTATCCTGTGTTTTTATTAATCATTGCGGTGATAGGTATCCTTAGGATTCCAGACTACCTATGGTATTTTACAGAGGTATATGAGCTTCATTTGATCTTCTTTCGGCCAATCCATCATTCTACAATCTGTTAAAATAAAGGAGACGATAATAATAATAATAATAAATTCAACACACGCAAAGAAATACACTCACCATAAGATTTATTATGTAAGACTAATTGCAAAATTCAAAACACACGTGCGACCCCGCTAGTTTCTCGCCAACGACTGCACGTTCGGAGACAATGTTTTATTCGGAAAACCATCTACACTTGTGGTGAACATGCTCGTGTTCTGTTATAGTCTGGACACGGCCATAGATGTTTGTTTCCTTATATCATTCAGTTATTCGTCTGAATACTGAATTAAGACCGTCACTAAGGACCAGATATAGATTGTACAGGCCCCTGGGATACAGTTACTGTTAAACACTTTTTTTTTTAATTCTTACAGGGCTAACAGAAATAACTTTAAAGACCACTTCAGTGGCCGAACGGTCTAATGAGAAACCCTTGTCCTGGAATAGACAGCCAAAAACCGGGAGCTCGGGGTTTGATCCCGGTCAGGTGTTTCCTAAATTGTTTTCCACTTTTCTGCCACGCAAATGTGGGTATATCTCCTTTAAATTAAACATTTCTAATCCTTAATACATTAATATAATTATCACATAGGTGTATAACCTGAATGGGTAGTAAGGCACAGTGCTTAAAACATTACTGGTTCTCTATGGGTGTTAAACGTGGTCCTCTAACTTTCATGACGAAAAAAACTAGGGTTTTTGAAAACAAGTCGTTAGTAATATATATGATCCAAAAAGGATTAGGCTACTTGGTAATGGAAGATGTTACATACTGATGAGTTACATACCCTGTACTAATCACAAGTCATTGTTAGGATGATCAAATTTTGTAGATTACGTTGGTCAGGAGATGCAGCGCGAATGGGAGAATCTAGAACCGTGTTCTGTATATTGACTGGTAGAATCAATGTGAAGATACCATTGGGAAGACCTGGATGCAGATCGGAGGATAACATTACAATGAATCTGAAATGTTAGGGTTTGATTAGGTGGACTAGATAGAACCAAGCCAAAATACTTTTGTAAGTGCGGCAATGAACTTTCGAGTTCCTAACGCCACAAAGTAAGTAACAACTATTAAAATTAAAACATTTTATTAGTTGAGCTTAGAGATTTAAAGTACTTATACTTTTATTTAGCATTGTCAAGTGAAATAACTTTTCACTTACATCTGGAGACCCTCCAATTGTCGAAGGTCCCTGGTCTAAATCTTCTTAAGCCCATGGCTTAATCAGGCCCTGATCTCACCAGTGGTCACGTGATCTAGCGCGTCATGCTTACAGTTCAAAGGATTATTGGTGAAAGGAAGCTATAGGTTCAAAATTTGGACCTGTGCACTGGGGATGGTTCACCGGCCTCATTACATCCTCCACCCTTACTTGATTTACCTCTTTGGTTTCCACAACAGATCTATACACTGGTAAGGATGTCTTCCCTAAAATTATCTTCCTCATCCTTCTCACATAGATTATTATTATTTGCACCGCGTCTTACTACCCGTTCGGGTTATACGCACTTACGCTAATGTGTAATGGTAGGGTGATTGTGAGATGAAATGAAGGACCTACAGTTTAACGTGGAATCCGAACCACGGTGGAGGCCTGGCATTCCCCACATTCACAAGATGGGTTGTCAGAGGTGAACACATAGATTAAGCTGTTAAATAATTATTGTATTAAATTAATTAAAAAATATAAGCCTTAATAGTCTAATACTTCCTGTTTCTAGTCCCATAAAAGTAAAACTTATATTAATGTGAAATAAGTTATTTATTGAATGAAAGATTCTTTTAGTTGAGTGATTAATTTATTAATTGATTGATTAATTGAATTATTGGGTGACTGAATGAACAATTGGTTTAAGGTCACTCCAGCCCCTTACCGCTAGAAACAAAGTTATTAAATGCTGAGGCATTAATTATTATTTATATTTCTCTAAAACTAATTAGGTGGTCGAATGTTCTAAGGCGTCACTCTCACAATATATTGGCCTGCCATTGAATAGAAGATCAGTGCTCGAATCCTGTTTGGGTATATTAAGTGTGTTTTCCCCTTAAATATTTTTCTGCACTACCCCAACGGAAATGTGGTTATACATAATCAAAATTCAAACTTTCTCGTTCCTAACACATTAGTGTAATTAGTATATATGAGTATAATCCGGATGGGTAGTAGGCCACTTTGTCGAAATTAAAGTCTTGATATTAAAAAATTGGGAACAATTTACTTTTATTACCACTAATATTTTTAGGTTGAAATATGTGTGCAGTTTGCATTTGTGGATCAAAGGCCGGATGGGGGTGATTTATACCTCCCCTGCATTGGAAATAATAAGCATTATTGAAACCAATAAAATAATGTTGTAAAGAATGAGTAATATATATCTCCTATATGACCTCATCAATAACTCTTTAAATGTAGCTCTAATTTGCATAAAAGCAAATAGTTTGAAACTAAAACTCTCCAATGTATTTCTAAATTTAATATGATGGCCAATAATTATTTGTACTAAAATACATCTTTTTCCTATTAGCACCTACCAAAATAGGCCCATGAATATATTTACCGCTTTTATTGTGACAGTTACTTTTGGTTCAATTTTTATTTTTCAAATTACAAACTTGTTAATAAAAATAATGTTTTTTTACCAGTCTTCTTTTTATTACCATAATTATTAATCAAAGTTATTTGTATAAAATAGATATAGTATTAATATTAAAACGATTATTAATTAAAACTAATTAATTTATATTTGATGGATCCTTATGAAATTATTCGGCCCCCTCGACAACAGGCCCTGAATCCACCATTGGCATTTTGTACATTTAAAATATAGAAAATGTTCAAATACGCTGTATGCACTATGCATGTTAACTTTTCGACCCTATTACGCGTTATATTTACACAAATGATATTCTGAGAGCTCGTTAATATGTTAAACAGTCTCTATGTACGCTAGCGTTATTTCCATTTCCGTGAATTTACAGGCATTTTTAATTTAAACGCTTCAAGATTACACAGAATAATGTATGTGTGAGTAAAAAGAGCACTAAAAAAAATCTATATTTGTGTTTTAAATTATATTTTCTTAAGACAACATAAACCTGAGTCAAGAATACTTTTACTATATTGACACGATATATTATTTAGCGACTTTTATCCACCCCTTTTGGTGTGATTATAATATTAGCTATTTTTTTGACATATATATATGTGTATGTATATATGTATGCATATATATATAAGAAAGATAAGATGTAATTCAGAATGTATATATATTTACATTGTAATAAAAATATTTATATAGTATATTGTATATTTTCGATGTGTCTTCCAAATATGTTCACGTAATAACAGTTAACGTCGAGATGAATACAATTGCGTATTTGTTGGGCACCACTACTAGGATCTAGGAGAAAATAATGATTATTAAAAAATATACCATTACCTCAGCTAACTTTGACAGAGGCACGATGACTCTTAATACTCGAGACCACTGGGATATCAACAGGAGTTGAAAGAATACTTAAAATAAAATAAAACATGAACAATTTAAATAAAATGGATTGTTAAAATAGATTGAACTAATTTAGACTACAATAAAAATATGTAAAATAAACGATTATTGAAACTTTTGTTGGTTTATTATTGTTACCCCCTTTTTTTTTACCACATCCCAATCTTACCTATGGAATTACGATTAAGTATAATTCTAATCTGACAAAATAAAAATAAAATTTATGGTATTACCTATATTCTTAAACAAAAATGTATCACTTAAAATAACTATCTCTGAACATGGTTGAATTTAGGAGTTTAGCACATATAATACTAGAGTAAAAGAAAGATAATATAGGCTGAACTTATATAATTATAGTTTTGAGTAAAACAAAAAAATAGTATTGTTGAGTACAGAGAAGAGAAAATCAATATAATTAATATTTAGACATAAAACAAGAAATTATTTAATTCTCTGGAATAGATTAAGAGTCTGAATATATTTAGTCTTTTCTGAAAGTTTTTACATAATTCCTGGTTTCTTGATCATAGAGAAAAATATAAATTTAGATTTGAAGATTTAGCTTTATCTCACCAATGAATTCGTCCATGTTTAAACCGCATGAATTTCTAAATTTTTTTTCCTTTTATTAATTCTCCCTCGTCTATAATTTAACTGAATAAACAATCTCTAGTTCTTTCCCATACACTTAACTTTCCATTTGTGTACTTGCACTTTACTTTCAAGCCACTGTTTCATTTTTTAAATAAATTTAGTTAGGAGTGACACAGATTTGGCTCCATGTTAAAAATGGAACCGAGGAAGAAAGTGTTTCAAGAATCAAATTTAAAAACGTTCTATTTTCTTCCAAGTCCAAAGAGAAAACTAATATATTAAAACAAAAGACAAAATGTTGGCTATGGATTAGAGATAGATATAAAATAAAATGCAAATTTAATATAAATATTGAAATGTGTGTCAGTGAATATGAACAATGTTTCTTAAAAAAATTAAATGTTTATTTTCATCTATCAGAATTGAAATGCGTGCAATTTTGGAGCTGTTTACAGCTCGTCTTTATCTTTTCTTACTTCTTTTACAATCGAGAGACCCGTTACTCACTTATTTGACAGATCTGCGCATGAATTGAAATAAATCATGGCCTGCATTGAAAATAAATAAAGAAGCATCAACAAACTTCTTGGAAAGATAATTACAATATTTAATTAAAGGTAAGTGTTATTGTTTAGGTTAAAATTCCTTGTTTAAATTATTTAAAACAATGTTATACGTTCTCTCATCCGTCCTTTTTATTTTTGATTGAATTTAAATATTATTTTTGTCACGCCCCTCAAAACAGCGTGTTAAGCTGCAGCTGAATTTTGAAGTGCATAATTTCAAACTAAAATAAATTGGAAACTTTTTTTTTTTTAATTAGAAAAATATTGGCAAATACATGGTAGGGTGGCAAATAACGTTACAACAGATCTCATCTCTCTCATTCTTTAATATTTGATGGCTTGGCAGTCCCTTTATGGATGCCTACCTATTATACAGAAATGCTGCACCTGTTGCGTTTTATCCTATCTCACGGCGCTTTCTGAATTTTGTGTATGTTTGCGCGTGCGCACGCGCACAGTATCTTACCAGCCGTCCGGGCTATACACATATTAATTACCTTTATGGGGTTGTAGTGATGAAGGTATATTTTGGGCACATATTCTGAAAATCTTTTTTATTCGTGACACTTTTAATTTATACAAAAATTTTAACGATCCCGGGTTGTTTAATGTTTTAATACTATAGAGTCAGTTTTGGATCAAATGAGAAATAAAAACAATGAACATATTAATCGCAAAAAAATGCATACATGCAACTATTTTAATATTATTAAGTAAAAGGTTATTGTTTAATATTAATATTATTATTATTAATATTGTTAATATAAATAATATTAATATTAACAATATTTTCTTGTGTAGACTTCATATGAATTTCTACAGTAGCCCCATAACTTCTTTTTTGCTGATTGACAGATCACAGCTCACAGCTGACGGCTTTGAAAAGTTACCTGACCAAATTATGTATCCTTACGCCTAACCATATGATCTGCAAAAACATGTGTTTAGCAGCTGTCTCTTCTGACAGTCAAAATGTAGGTATATACCTAAATGTTGACTGTCAAAAGTCAGCTGTGAGCTATCAGTCAGCAACAAAGAAGCCATGGGGCCACTGTAGTTATACTGTAATTATACTGTAGTTCATAATACTTTACCTTGAGCAAAAACCATAAAATATCAAGGTTGACCCTTTATAGCCTATGAACTGTAATAACTTGAAATAATTTAATTACTATTTAAAGCTTATAACTATACACCTTTAAAAATAATTGTGCTGTGCTATTTATACTGTCAAAATAGATATCCTTAGAATTATTTTGATTGTTTGTTTTACAATGAACCTCTATACCAACTCTTGGTACCAATCAGATTTAACACAATCTTCATAGACTTGTATTGTCGAACAATAAATGTACAGCTATATATAGGAGTAGTTGGCAATTCTATCAAACAATATTGCTAGAGAGGTCTGAATTTAAAAGATATTCTCCGAAAAGGTTTTAAAATATACATCGTGGTATTATTTTTATATTCGTATATACGTATAATAGTTTTGTTGACCATAGAAGAGAAGAGGACAACTATATTTTTTATCCGTTTATCATGTGAACTCTCTTTATGTAGGTATTTCCAAGATAAACCTTCAACCTTAGGGAGTCTTATACAATTTTTATTTTATTTTGGTGTTATTTTGATTGTTTTTGAAGTGTTTCTGGATATTTTTTTGTATTTGAGTGCAAGAGACACCATTCAAATTTTCTATTTTTTATCTGAACAGTTCATGTGAATTTTGTATGCAAATCTGAGCCCTTACTATTACCAATTATGTTGACTATAGAAAAATCAGTGACTTATAGTTTATTATCCGGCTGTGTCATGTTATATTTCTTTAAGTAGGTAATTACAAGCCCTTCTTTTTACTTTGAGGAGTGTTATATGAAAAATTGATATTTTTAAAGTTATTTTGATTGTTTGTGAGGTGTGTATGGCAATTTATTAATATTGAAGTTAAAGAGATAACGTTTAAATTTTCTATTTTTTATCTGATCGCGTCATGTGAACTATTTTTTATTTAAGTAATTTCAAGCACATCCTTTTAACATATTTGTTGACTATAGAAGAGCTAGTTAAAGCTATTTTTTTTTATCCAATCGTGTTATGTTAACTTACTTTAAATAGGTAATTTCAAGCCCTTCCTTTTGCATTTAGGAGTTTTATATGAAAAATTGATATTTTTGGAGTGATTTTAATTGTTTGTTAGGTGTTCTGTCAGTTTTGTAGTATTGAATTGTCAGATACAACATTTAAGTTTTTCTATTTTTCATCTGATCTGTCCAGGTGATTTTTTAAAATGTAAATAAGTCCAAGGCCTTCCTTTAACTATATATGTTGACTATAGAAGAGCCCGGTACAGCTATATTTGTTATCCAATCGTGTCGAATGACCATTGCCACAAGGTAAATTCGCCACTCAACCATAACCTGAGTCAATTCTAACCAACCTCGTGCTATGCGTAAAATGTCACAGCTAGCCCGATTAATACAACGGGGTCAGTCTTTATATGAACGTAAGGGTGCAGCAAAATAAGTGAAGGATGACACGTTGTTAATTATGTATATAATTTGAATTATAAGTAAGTATTGCAAATTATAGTACAAGCTCTTACGGATGCTTACTCTCACTTTCTAGTACATTGGATTCCCCGTTAGCACTGACTACCAAGCTGAGCTCCCAGTTTGTAGCTCATAAATAATCACAGTTTATTATATAAACTAAAAGTGCTATATAATATATAATTAAATAATTTCAGAGTAAAGAGACCTATATATAAGTAACTAACCCCTTATACCTCTCATACCAATTTATTAACCTCCACCGGTTCAAAGTCCTACATAATAACTACACTATATACTATATTGGCATTGGCGTTTCGTAACATGCTTATTTATTTTAATTAAACCTCGCCAGTGAATGCTAAAAAGATAAATACTCTAATCCGCTTATTTTGTTCGCCTGTCATTGATTCATATATAAAGCAAGTTTTATGGGCTTTTGTGTGTGTGCGTGTGTGTGTGTATGTGTGTGTGCTGCAGACCGGTTGGAGCGTTTCAGATTAATTGGACAACGCTCCTCGAGTGATAGATAATAGATCGACCATAACCTTGATATAACATTGACATTGATTAGTGGAGGATTGAAAACAGCTCTAACACAAAGCTTATTCTGTGCGTATATGTTTTGTAGGTTGTGTAAAAGTAGCATGGGATGAAAAAACGTGAGTGTTTTGTCGGTATGGTTATTAAATTAAATATATACAAATATACATACTTTCTACATTTGCTCTTTACCGGTTAGCTGCATTTAACTGCGCTACTGGCATAGGGAATTTAAAGGAAGTGTGCTATTAAATTTGAGGAGTGATAGGTAGTGTGACATTTAAGGAAAAACACCCAGCTGGTATTCGAACCCCAACCCTCCGATCACTACCAGAACAAACTTTGACATTCATTTCGTATTTTAGGTGAGCTGGTGGTCTAGGGGTAAGGTGTAGGACTTCTGAGCTGGGGGTCCGGTGTTCAATCCTCGGTCCCGGCACATATTTATTTGAGTGCCAAACCAGATAAAGCTGTGCCAGGACCAAGGATTGAACCCCGGACCCCCAGCACAGAAGTCCGACACCCTATCTCTAGACCACTAGATCACCTTCATTAAAATTAAACATTCCACATTCCTAACATATTAACGTAATTAATACATACGCGTATAATCCTAACGGATAGTAAGACGCGGTAAAAAAAATAGCCTTCATCTTTACGGCACCAAAACATTCATAATTTGCTCATTTAGGTTGAACGTAATTAGAAAATTTGCGAGAGTCATGTTCACTGATAGCGACTCAAGACTCAGAACTTTCAACAGTGGGGAAATAATAACTCCATTAATTCTTAGTGTTTACACAAGGTTTATTGAAACCAGATAGAACTACAATTTCAGATAAACACTTCACTTCGGTAGTTGCGTGGCGGGGTAGTGTTCTTGGTCGGTATTAATGAATATTAAATCGCTGTAATATTGTAAACAAGATGATTTTTCAATATTAAGAGCAAAAAGAATGATCAACAAGTCTAGCTTTTAATTGCATGGGAATGGGGAGGGGGTTTGAAGGCTTATCACTGACCAGCTACACGATTTGTAATTAATGTTTTTTTTCCCCTAATGAGTGTGGCTTATAGAATTAAACATTTTTTTTATCTCTCTCTTTCTTTTTCTCCAGTTTTCTTGGATAATATATTTTATTCTACTTATATTCACTTCTGACACAAGGGAATAACGTAAAAATACGGACAGATATGATTAAAAGTTACAATTTGGAAAATACAAGGAACAAAGGGAGAAAGTACAATTTAAATACACCCTTTATTGTATATTGTATTATGCAATATGCAAAAGTAACTGTTTAAAAATTCGGTCCCGCCAATAGCACGTTTTATAAGCTATGTGTAGAATCGTAGGAAATCTACTGTAAATGTATCATTTGAAGCAATATGTGATTTATTTTGGTCAAAAGTTTATGTCATAATAAACTAATAAACACTATATCATTGTTATCGCGAAATAAAAAAATCATTAGAGCTAATCTAGAGAAAGGGATATTTTTCCTAATAAATGTTTATCTCTCTTTTGTTTCAGCTTTAATATTAAAAAAATAGTTTGTATGGAATAATAAAATATGCCCATTCAAAAAAGCTTATGATAATTTTATTGTATTAAAGTGCAATCAAAAAAGTGACTGAACGTTGGAGAATATACAAAGTAAATTCAACAATAATTTATGTTAAAAAATAAAGCAAATATTATTATTAACAATAATAATAATAATAAAAGAATTGGTTATAAAATAATGTCTACACATATGTGTGTTAATTTTAAAAACACTAATCATTTTTACTATAAACTATTATAGGGTTTATATTATTTACAATGATTTTTGCCTGTACTCGTGATCACAAAGAATAAGAATTTATTCTCGAAGTAGACTTAATTTCCTGTCACAGAAGATCATTCTTCGAATCTGGGCTGATAACTTTGTGGAGGGAGTGAGTGGTTTTCCACTTGTGATTTATTAATATGATTTTCTCATTCCAGCTCCAATCTAATGGGGAAACACTTCTTTTAAGCTAGGGGTATTAAACCACTGGGGGTACGTACAATTCAAATAAATATTGCTCATTTAAAACGTATTATCTAATATATTATTTTATATTGTAACTTACTTTGTTTATTTATTTAATTTAGATGTACATTATAGAAGAATTATGCACCAACAAATTTGGGGGTGCAAATTTGACTGGAAATTTTATTTGGGAATACGTGAATAAAAATATTTGAATACCATTGATATAGGTTACTCCTAATTCTTATCCTTAAAATTGTAGTTTAATTGCGTGCAACACGTCTTACTAAATATGACACACACACACACACAAAATTATGGCTTCCATATTGAAAAAAAAGGAAATTCAGTTACCCATCCACCCTATTTGTATATTCACATTAATACAATTGATGCGACAGGTATAATTTAGAGTAAATGTACCTGAATTTGCATTGATAAAAGGAAGAAAACCATTTTGGAAAATCCCCCTCAGTGTACCTGATCAATATTATAAACTGAACCTCCTTGTCACAAGATAACCATATTAGATTATGTTGACGCCCTAGTACGTGTACCCACTGATACGGGTGATAATATAATATTAATAACTTCAAACCCCCTAGGGGATGATCTACATTCCCAACGGTTTTACACCGGCTGTGTTTGTTTTCTGAAGGCCAGTACATTACCGAGCTTTATGAGGTTCACCTCAGTATACACCAAGTATAATAATTAAGTTAGTTGGCCGAAGTGACCCAGTTTACAAAAGTTCTACTTCGTAGGCCTAAAGCCTGCGTATCATACAAAGAAAGTAAAGTCAGAATTTTTTTCACTTATATAACAAAGTTATAAAACGGCTTCTTAGTAAATTATAACTTCTACCAATTAAAATGTCTTACAGCTTTTTTCATATTGTGCTCAAACGTCCATACCTATATAACTTTTTAGTGCAATAATTGTTATATAAAGGAAAAAGAGTAAGAAAATAGGGAGATAAATAAATATGACACTCACACAAAATATCACTTCGATGTAATGAAAAAAATAGGAAAACAGTTTCTTCTTTACACTGCTGACACTAGATTAGGTGCTTCAAAAGTGAAAACTTGTTATAATATAAATATTTTTAAACACATAATTCAAAATCAAATTTCTTTGGTATTTTATATAGAAATGTTTCTCAGTAAAGTTATCCTTTTACATAGAAATTTATGACCTATATTTCAATAAATAAATTATAATTTAATTAAAATAATAGTATATTTGTAGAAAATATACTTTTTCTTAGTTATATCTTATAATTCCGATTGTTTTGAAGTTAAATATATATACATAGTTTCTTAGAACGTATGTGTGTTTTTGGTCCCTTGTACTTACCGAACTCTGTGCTAACGGCCGGGGTTCAATCCTCGGTCCCGGCACAGATATATCTGATTACCAAACCCTTCCGTCACCTCTGATAAGACATCTTGTGAATATGGGGAGCGCCAGGCCTCCACCGTGGTTCGGATTCCACGTTAAACTGTAGGTCCTCCATTTCATCTCACAATCAGCCTACCATTACACATTAGCGTAAGGGCGTATAACCCGAACGGGTAGTAAGACGCGGTGCTAATAATAATAATAATAATAATAATAATAATACTTACCGAACCATAAATAAATCAAATAAAAGTTTAAAGTTCCAGCTAAACCCACGATATTGATACAATTTCTCTAAATTCAACCTTATTAATCCCTAACGCATTACCGTAATTAGTTGATATGCTTATTCTCCGGGCGGGTAGAAAAATAATTGTTCTTAAATGTCTTGCTGCTCAGTCATAAATTATTAAGTTCATGACGTATGATTGGTGACGTCACAGGTCACGACAATGTCTGAATGCTGCCAACTTACAATATCGTGCAGTGTATTGTTAAGACTCGAATGACCGCTTGCATTGCATGTACCATAATTTACAATAATTTATGGCTCAACAATATCATTATTTTTCTCATTTAATGTCTTGGAAAGGTGTATATTTTTTTGAATATTTTAGTTGAGATTACGGTTATGAATAGGGGTAATTCATAGCTGCAGTATATATATATATATATAATGTAAAAAGTTCATATGAACATATCTCCCATTTAACCTTGTTTCCGAGCTATAGCCAAGTGATTCCTTTAAACTGTTTGTTTACCATACTCGATATTTCTCGACCTGTTGAGTAGGTATGTTTGAAAAAGTGCGTTGTTCTACGACAGGATGATTGCAGTCTTGGATTCAGGCCAAAGGCAGCCATTTTGAGAATTTCATATAAGGTCAAGCAGCTACACATTACCCTCTTCAGTGGCCGTATGGTCTAATCTCGTGTTGGACTATACTGCCGAAGACGTGGAGATTGGGGATTGATACCGGCAAGGTGCACTGAGTTTTTTTTTTGCTAAATGGCTTTCCACTCTCCCTCTACGTAAATGTGGGTGCATTTACTCTAAATTAAACCTTTCTAATACCTAAATCATTAGTGTGATTAGTATACAAGCGTATAACCCAAAAGGGTTGTAAGACGCAGTGCTAAAGAAAATAGTCTGCATAACTCTAACACAAATATGACTATAACTCAAACACAATTTCAAATGGGACACATGTTTATTTGAACGTTTTTTTAATTATTTTTGTGTATTCTGTCTACTGGTGAAGTGGGTCCTACATACTAACATATTACGCTACAACCGTTATATTTACCAATTATGCTTGTGGTCTAGGAATCATAAAGGTGAAATTTAGAAGGATGTTGCCCTCATTTGTGTGGAAAAGTAAAGTGTGAAATCATCTAGTAATGACCATCATCATTACGCCCGGAGGAAATTCTTACACCAACACATCCCCCATCACCGACAAACCAGACTAAATGAGCTTGACATTTATGCCACGTGCCCACAGATGTAGGTGTTTGTTTGTTTATGGAGTTCCAGCGTTCCTTTGGTTAAACTACAATTAATTATCCTAAGAGACCAGCGCCAATGGGTGCGTGCTCTAAATGTCAATCGTATTTAGTCTGATTTGCTGGTGGCGGTGAGGTTGTTCTGTACTGAAACCCAGTTAGGTGTTCTGAAGGTTTGTTTTTTCTAAAGGGTTTCCAACTCTATCTCTCTTTCTCTCCAAGAAAACGCTAGTAGACTTCATCTAAAATTCTTCCTTCTTTATTCAATTGGCGTAATTAATGTTTGCGCACAACCCGAAAGGGTACTAACGAGATGTAAGTAAATTAATTTTACCAAGCGTTAAGTCTTACTACCCGTTTGGGCTACATGCATATATACTTAATACGCTAATGGTTTTAGGGAGAAGGAAGGTTATATTTATAGGAAGTGTACCTACATTTTCATGAATGGAGTGTAGAAAACCATTTTGGAAAATCACCCTCAGTAAACCCGGCTGATATTTGAGTCTTGATCTCGCCGTCAATGGAAGTCTAGTCTGCTGTGAGAGTAGCACCTTAGACCATGAAGCCACCGAAGTAGGTAAAAAAGTAATTTTAAGAGCCAGTCTTACCCCCCCAGATAGCACCTAACTTAGGTAGGCAATACAGCTTGGACCAGACGGCACATCGTGGTGAGGTTTTTTGGTATCAACTTTAGAAGTACTGTGGACTCGATGCTAGTGAAATCGTTTTACCCTATATTAGAATTTAGATAATACAAATAGAAAATTAAAAATAATTATTTTAAAATGAGAACACTATTTAACTTGCTTCAATTTTTCTGTTGTCAAATTAAGAATGCAGAATACCACACTATGATACGTTTGATGGTTCGAGCGCATTGTGAATTTCGTGAGTTAGCCAATTACCGACCTAGCCACTATAGTAGAGGATAAGGGGGCTATTACCTTTGGTTTCATCACTGTATTGAAATTATTGTATAAAGTAAGGGTGCTGTTTACAATATATATTTGCCATGTTACCACGTTATCCAGTTGTAATTTTGATATGAGGTTTATCACTCTTGTGTTCTTTCGATGTTCTCCGATAAATCACATGTGGAAAACCCTTTCCAGTGTACCCGGTTGAGACTCGAACCTTAATTTCCCCATTACGGGTGATCCAGTCTTCTTCTTCTTTTTATTTATTCTGGTGCCTTAGATCCTGTGGACAACCATATGAGTGAAGCAATACTGAAAAATCACATGTGGAAAACCCCTTCCAGTGTACTCGGCCGAGGCTCGAACCTCAATTTCCCCATTACGGGCGATTCAGTCTTCTTTTTTATTCTGGTGCCATAGATCCTGTGAACAGCCTTATGAGTGAAGGAATAGTGAAAAAAACTTAAAATGTAATATCTGGTTTTGAATTATTAAATCAATTTATTCTTCGGCAAGCAGATCCATACAAAGTATACAAACGTTTAAACTAGTGTAGAAATGTTTAACACACTAGAATATTAAAGCAATTATAGCTATAATTTAAATAATTATTTAAATATGAAATCATAAATATCACATTCATACTTTAATAAGTTTTATTTAGGTTACTGAAAGAGGGAATATTTATTCTTAGTGTTGGTATAATGTGTCCTTGTTTTGCCTCGATTTCATTTTACTTTGAGAAAGTGATTTGATAAGTTTCTCCCAAAGATCCATTAAAAGAATGAGAATAAACTAACTTTTTTTATATAGATATTGAATAATATGTTAGCGTTTCAAGGTACTTTAAATCGCTACTATCGAGCTCTATATATTAGGGAAAGTGACTTATTAAAAAAAACAGTCACAATAATACGCAATGATTATTTTATGCATGAATATTTAAAGTTTAACATATTGGTGTTTTAAGGCTTTGTAATATTATTCTATACAAATAATATATTTTTTAATCTTTTAAAAACAAAATTATATACTCTAATAATAATTATATGTTATTATTGTTATATTAATACAGTTTATGAGATGTCTTTATAATTCATTCATTTATGTAAAATATAAACCAAGAATTGCAAAAAAAAGTATTTTTTCCAGGTATATTTTCAGCTCTCCTGTGTTTTGTTAACGCTCTCTAGTTTCATATTCACAGCACTAATAACTTAACAGAATGGCGGCCTAATTTCCCACGTTGGAAGCAAGTAAACAAACCTCCCTTACTCATGAAGCGTCTCTGTCACCCCATCCCTAAATCTCTTGTCTCTTTCACTCACTCTACGTCGCACCTTCCTCCAGCATTCTCCCCCCCCCTCTCCTTAACCCC
>CABFVX010000119.1:297787-318463 GCA_902151425.1 Timema shepardi
CCCCCCCCCCGGCTCAACACTCCCTCCGTCTATCAACCACCCTACTTCCACTCCACCAACTTTTTCTACCTCATACAGTTAGGTTACAGAACTATATTTTATCTCTCTAGATTAAAAGTATATTTGCGAATTTGGCTTCCCTCTTGTTACTAATATTCTGTATTTTCTACGTTTTCATTATTTGTCACCCTACATATTATATTTTTTTAAATAGTATTTCCTAGAATAATAATATTATTCGTGGTATTAATTTATGGTAGTTCATAGAAGAGAAATGTAACCCAATTAGAAAAAATAATAAAATAAATATTATACATATCTTCATGTACACTTTGTTTATTCTGAAAGGTAGTAGACCTTGACCTATTGCAGTATCACAGTACCTAATAAACTTTACCGCAGTGAAATTCGCCGAGGTAGGTTTAGTACCTTTTATGGTAAACGGGGTGTACATATAAACTGTGTTCGTAGAAATAATATAGTTTAATACTATGTAAATGTAAAATAAATTCTTAATTCTAGGTTTTCAGTGAATTTATGATATATGATAATGTTTTTGAGAAGTGTCATAGTCAAAGCCTCTGTGGGCTGGAAATAATAACAGTGTTGGTTAATATATATTTGGTCACCGAGTAATGAAAATATTCATCCTCAAATAATTTGTGTGCGGGAAACTAGAAAGTTGTTCGTGGAAGTGGATGTTGAAAGGAACCGAACCATACTCAAGAAATTCGGTGATTTTTTTATCACCAAAAGGAAGGTGAATTATTACTTTCCAGATTATATAGCTTCCTATTATTTTATCTCTTAATATGATCTCTTAGATTAGGTTGTTAAAGTATTTTGTAGCTAGTATTTACTCTAGAACTGACTGCTACAATATATATATATTCAAGTCCTTAACGATGGGCATATGGATATGATATTTCGGCCTTGTCTTGTCTGATTTTACATTGACGATGATGTCAAAGAATCCCAACCGGGTATACTGAGCTGTTCCCAAGTTGGTTTCTAGCTCTTCCCCTTTGAAAATGCGTGTACACTTCCTTTTAATCAACCTTTCTCGTTCCTAACCCATTAGCGTAAATATGCGAACAACAAAGACTAGTTTGTAAGAAGCGAATCATGGAGGGAAAAAATGTAAGTATTATTGAAATGTAGGATATATAAAATTTCCTCTGCAAGAAAATTTAAAACAAAATAATTTTTCAATTAATATTCTTATATAATGTTTTTAATCTTTTATAATTCGTTATGTATGATAATTATTTATTGGCCATTTCAGAGTGCTTATATTTGTAATGTTTGCCCTTGTTTCTGATTAAAGGTATAAAAAGAGCTTCTATTCTAGCCTCGTTTACTCAATGTTATCGAAATTTTGCCGTGATAGCTCTTAAACAAATTAATGCTCTTAGCATGGCTCTTTAAAAAATAGAATGCTAAAATGTTATTTCAGTCAAGGTTGCAATAGGAATATTCAGGGTATTCGGGGCATACTTGCTTTTAATTATCTTAATTATTAGGTTGACAGGAAATTAAGGTAATACTAGAGGAGCTCTATTTAGTTGACCCCATTATAGTAACATACACAATACCGTAATGAAGGGAGTTAACTCTGAATTTAGTTTGCTGAAAAAGTGCTATTTTATGAAATAATCAAAATAAAACTAGGCACTGAAATCAAAAAGGAAAATGTAAAATAGATTTGTTGATTCTCTACTTATAACAGAGTTAATATAGTTGTTTTACTCTCAGTATTTTTTTCATATCTGTTCGAAAACGTATTAATTGTTGCTAACATTAAAAAGAACTAAAAAATCTCAATGATTTTCTCAATTTAGTTTAATGACTTAAGACATTCGAGTTTTTTATTGTGCACGTTGTATTGAATTCCCCTACAATAATGGTAGATTAGCAATAGAAATCGGGGTCTAAGGCGTCACTCTCGTATTATACTGGCCTTCTGATGAAGAGGATATCGGAATTCGAATCCTGGTCGGGTTTTAATAAATGGTTTCCCACTCTCACTCCACGCAAATGCGAGTATGCTACCTCAAAAATACTTCCATCATCATATACCTATCCCATCAGAGTAATAATTCCAGATTATGTAGCTCCAAATATTTCAATTAGGAATATCATGTGCAAAAATATTATTTCCTCTTCCCTTCCTTTTTATTAATATTTTCGGTATCTTTTGATTGTAATATCAAAGTGATTCGTCGGCAAAACTACATCGAATGTCATATCATAAATTAATTATGTTTATTATTATTATTATTATTATTAGCACCGCGTCTTACTACCCGTTCGGGTTATACGCACTTACGCTAATGTGTAATGGTAGGGTGATTGTGAGATGAAATGAAGGACCTACAGTTTAACGTGGAATCCGAACCACGGTGGAGGCCTGGCATTCCCCACACTTACAAGATGTCTTGTCAGAGGTGAAGGAAGGGTTTGGTAATCAGACAAATCTTTGCCGCGACCGAGGATTGAACCTCGGCCGCAAGCACAGAAGTCTGACACCTTACACCTAGACCACTAGGTCACCTTTACATTATTTAAGCTACAAATACTCTTAGACAGAATATGTGAGTAGACAAAATGTTACTAGTTAAAATACTTTAAATGATTTGAATCAGTTAAATGTATACTGATATGTACCCTTCTTTTACCGCGAAAGGTAGCAGTCTTACCTTGATGGGCTACTGTGGTCCTATCTTATAAGCCACGCCATAGTGGAACCACACGAGGTAATCTTTTTACCCCTCAGGTTAAATGAAGGTTAGAATTTGATTTTAAAAAACTAATCCGTATACGACCTAGTTGCAAACTTAAACTTCATATAATTTGAAACAAACCCGTCTTTTGAGATGACTTTGTGGTGAAGGTATTTTTAGAGTCAGTGAAAAAAAACCTTATAACAGAGAAATATAGATAACTTAAAATTATTTTTGAAATATCCAATTTTGCTTTTTTTTCATTAACACTCTTAGTTGAATAAATATATTTTATACAATATATTATATTGACATTTTTATAAGATCAAACAACAAATGAGTATAATCCACTATTTTACACATCCAAATCTCGAAATCAAATATTCATTTTATCTTAGAATCCAGAAACTCGAATCAGGATCTTGGACAAATATTATGAACACAATAGGAAATTGGAGTAGACTTTTAACAAAATAAAATAAAATGAATATGATAACCAAATGTTAAAATTTTTCCTAAGATACTTTCATTAAACAGTCATACATTCATTTAAATACTACTCGCTTCAGTGGATGCGTGGTCTAAAGCACTACTCTCACAGTAGACTAGACTGCCGATGATTGAGAGATCAAGATTAGAATCTCAGTCGGGTGTACTGAGGATGGTTTTACCACTCTACCGCCACGAAAATTCTGCTACACTTCCTGTAAATATGACCTCCCTTATCCCTAAAACAACTAGCGTAACTAGTACATAAGCGTATAAACCGAGCGGGTAGTAAGACGTGGTGGTGGGTGGGTGGGGGGGGAACTAAGTGTTAAACTAATGCTGGGATCATGTCAATATTTCCATATAATTATTCTTACGCCGACCTACGATATAAAATCAAATTCCAATACAACATTTTGAAGGGGGGAAAAATTTATACAATTTTTATTTTTATCTCGAATCTGTTATTTTCTTGAATCCACGCATCTCGAATACCCTTAAATGATTTGAGGTTCCAAACCCTGATAATAATATATCTTGTATATTTGAATTGTAAATCTTCCGTAAGAGAGGCTCGAGTCTCGCGAAAGCGTTAAAATGATGTCAAGGCTGGGATCTGCCACCTTACACCTGACCTGATTACATGGAGCTACGCCAGAGTGGCCGGCCGGTTGGTTAGCTCACTTGCGCGTCCTAGCAACCCTACCGTGACCTTGAAAACAATACAGCGTGGGCCATGAACAACATTTGAATAGAAACTATTATTAATATAAATTATAATATAAATAAATACACACGAAAAATATCTAGGCAAGTTGCTTTACTATTTAGTTGTTACGCCACATCAAGCAGTCGATATATAAAATCCATGGAAAAAAAATACAATTAAAATAATATTGTATTATAAAGTTAAATACATTTTAATTAAAGGGATATTAATTATAAAATTAATCGGCCTGCGTGGTGTAGTGGTTAGCTCGCCTGGCTCCTAGCTTAGGGGTCCCGGAACCGATTCTCGGTTGTTACCTTAGGTGTTTTTTCCCCCATCGGTCACCAGCATTTGGTTAATTAGGCTTAAGTTGGAGTTAAGTATTTTCACTGGTTACACACCCTCATATTAACTGTCGCCATTACCTCATTTCATCGGGATATGGAAAAAGATTCCACGGAAAGGATGTACGATTAGTACTGTACATTTGGGCGTTCCTATGGAAATGGTACACTTGTACTGACTTTTTTTTCACAAACTTGGCTGTTAATTATGTAGCCCAGACTACTATTATTATTATTATTATTATTATTATTAATTAAATTATATTAAAATATTGCAACTTTTATTTTTTGAGGAAATAACTGTTATATAATCAAGTCAGACAAATTTGAGTGGTATTTACAATTAAAAGCATTTGAATTAAATTTTAATCAAGGACAATACATGATTAAAATAATTGAAATGATTCAAATACTATTTATTTCACAATGTTATTGTTAGTATCCCTCAATTTCACTTGACTTAATTACTTAGCAGTGTTCTTGAGGTAATCCAACAATAAAAGTTAATGATATAGTCTGATGTAAATTTAATTACCTAATTATTCACTGCCCTTCAATTCAAATCTATTTTATATTTGATTTAAATCACCCCTAATATTCATTGTATTTAATGTAGTTTTTTTAAATAAATTTTATAATATCTTCTTTCTCCCTATATATAATATATATATATTATACATTTTATTTCTCCCCCCTATATATATATATATATATATATATATATAAGGGGGGGGGGAATAAAAATTGTCAGACAAATTTACAGATAATGCTAGTAAAAATAATATTTTTTAAAGTAAAGTAAGCGTTTTTTTTTATCTTGTTGACCCTTTATGGAAACAATGTTGAAGACCCTTTGAGGGTTTTTATCCAAATCCCTTGAAATGTTGTCTCTTGTGAAGTGTTGAGCAAGTAGAGGAGAGACCAATAAAAACGAGAGAAGACTCTTCAAGTGTGTCGTTTCCATAACGGACATTTTATTCTTGAGAGAAAAAACAAGAAGAATCTCTTTCGCTTAGATAAAATTCTATTTCCAGAACTAGGGAGCAACGGCCTTGGAATGGAAGGTCACACGCACTAACACGAGATACCCGTCCGTGGGAAACGTTCATTTATTTTGTCTAATAAAGAATTATTAGGGGTGAAACACTTTCTAGCCAACCCCAATTGTTCAGCGTTCTTGAACTCTTTCGAGAGATGACCCTGCAACTAGATCCCGTGTGAGGTCTAAAATGTACCTTTTACAGCGCTGTACCCCAGAAAATTATTTCGAGAAAGATTTAGTTCATGGAAGGCAAATCTTTTCCGACTGGTGTATCACTTAACGATTAATCTCAACATATCCATAATTTTATAATCTTCATAAAATAATTTTGTAACAATAAGTTAGTTGTCAATTTGTAGTCTATCATTATTTCAAGTAGGAATTTATATGCGTTTGTACCCGCCTCGGGGGCGTAGTTGGCCAACGTGCTAGTTTAGTGTTGAACTTGACTGCCGAAGACGGGGAGATTGAGGTTCGAATCTCGGTCAGGTGAACTGGGGGTGGTTTTTTCCTATGTGGTTTTCCACTCTCCCTCCACGCAAATACTGGCTCACTTCCTCTAATTTCAACTTTACTAATTCCTATTCCATTAGGCTAATTAGTACCCGAACGGGTAGTAAGACGTGGTGCTAAATAATATATATAGTCGTTTATTGTCTTGCATATTGAAACTTCTATATTCTCTTCTGTTTCTTTTATACCCAGTAAATTTGTAACTTGTTGCCATTATCACCTCATTTAACCTTATATTGACTAGGCCTATTTGACGTAAAATTGTTTACACAAAATATATCAAGTTACTTTCGAATGTAACACTTAAGTTTTTCCTTTCTTTATTAATCTTAAATATATCCTTACTGCAATTAACAATGAATATTGGTGACCTGGCGGTCTAGGGGTAAGGTATCAGACTTCTGTGCTAGCTGCTAGCGGCCGGGGTTCAATCCTCGGTCCCGGCACTGATTTATCTGATTACCAAATCCTTATTTCACCTCTGACAATACATCTTGTGAATGTGGGGAATGCCAGGCCTCTACCGTGATTCGGATTCCACGTTAAACTGTAGGTCCTCCATTTCATCTCACAATCACCCTACCATTACACATTAGCGTAAGTGCGTAATAACCCGAACGAGTAGTAAGACACGGTGCTAATAATAATAACAATGAATATTATTATAGCCTAAGCAGTAGATGAATTTTGATCTAGTATAGTGTGCCACTACTTATTTACGTTATTTAATGAGTATCTCAACCATATTGATTACCAGTTTTTCTGTCCAGACAAAAGAAAATCGAAACCTAGAAAACTTGGGAAGCTGGGCAGTCTTAACATCATTATTATTATCAGCACGTCTTACTACCCGTTCGGGTTGTACGCACTTTCGATAATGTGTAATGGTAGGGTGATTGTGAGATGAAATGGAGGACCTACAGTTTAACGTGGAATCCAAACCACGGTGGAGGCCTGGACATTCCCCACATTCACAAGTCTTGTCAGAGTTGAAGGAAGGGTCTGGCAATCAAATAAATCTGTGCCAGGGCCGTGGATTGAACCCCATACCACCAGAACAGGAGTCCGACACCTTACCCCTAGACCACCTGGTCACTGACACTCTTAACAGATATTCAGAACTGTTGAGGTCAACGTGTGAAGAAAATTAAACTATATATTTATACTGAATAAATATTTGATTTATTTTAATCAAAAAATGATTTACTATACAAACTGCAAATAAACATTGAATTGTTTTCACGTTCCTCGCATCTCCATCTTAAAAGGTCAAACTAGCTCATTTTCAACGTCGCGTCACACAAAATTTTGCACTTATGAGATCAAGATAAATTATTAGAAACATATTATATCTAGCTTCCTTCAAACACATAATGTAATTTTTTAATGAGTCATAATGGAACATGTTAAGGTAAATAAGGATGATTTTGATGGTTTCGAAGCTTCAGGACCACCATTCCCGTAAGAAATAGCACAGTTTTAAATAAACATCACCCTTAATATGTTAAACCTTCGTAGTTTATATTTCTTAACTGTCAGGGTATAATACTTCACTGAAGCACACTTAATAAAAAGTGTCCTCTTTTACGATCCGACACTCTTATTACATAAGACTTTGAAATAGTGTCGTCTTGGCGTGATATCAGTTCGAGACAATCTAAAATGTAATCTTTTTCCAAACATAAAATAGATCTAAAAAGATAAACTCAGTTCAAATTTCTGGGTCAAGGTTTTTTTAAATAGAGTATCGTTGATTCCATCTACATTAAACAACGTTTCTTAAAGGGTTAAATGTTATTTTTAATTGATGTGCGTTTAACACAAAAGTTATTAACACCATTACATAATATTAGTAATGAGCAGGGAGGAATTGAGTAAATACATTCTTATTAGCGTGAGTAAAATATGGAATCGTCTCAAGGAAAAATATAGTTATATTAAAAAATTCTTAATATACCCGGTAAAGATAATATTCCCAATTTTTCCATGATGAATAACCAAATGCAATGCGAATCTAATGCCGTAGACCACTTGGACACTTGGTATCAATAACTTAACATATTTATTTAATTTTATAATTCAAACATTTACTATTAGAGTTGGTTAACAACTTAATCTATTGGGGTAGGAAAATTAAAGGGGAATTTCACCAGCACGCCTAGTGAGGGTATGATAGGCTAGGTTAGGTTAGGTTAGTTTAGTTAGGTGGTTAGGTTAGTTAGGTAGGTTAGGCTAGTTTAGGTAGGTTAGACTAGGTTAGGTAGGGTTATTTTTCGGTTAGGCTATGTTAAATAGGTTAGGTTAGGTATGTTAGGTTAGTGTCTGACCTCTCGAGTTAAGGATCACGTTGGCATTGAACTAATATTCATCAATATACTCGTTAATTTTCATAGTCTTATATTAACTCTTAAATCCGTAAATACATATATAATTTCCTACTGTGTATGTATGTGTGTTTGTCTTTCCAAACCCTTCAGAAGACTCTAGAATACTTATAAATGTGAAACTTTGCATAATTCTAATATAAACTACGGAACAAAACCTAACGGAGCCGATTTCTTTTTTTGTCTGTCTGCCTCTCTATCTGTATGTATTTAGGCCTAAATATATTTTACTGATCTGGCTAAGACTTGATATATAGGGTTTTTATAAGACTCCCTCGAGAATTTTCTGGAATTAAATAGCTAACCCTAAAATTAAGGGTAGCTTACAGAAGGGCAAAAATGAAATAAAATATACTTTCTCAAATTTAAGTATTAACAATTTTATTAAATTTCTTATTCAAGACCTGTTTAACATTACAAACAAAATGGAAATGCCCACATTTTCTCATAGAAATGATTTAAGGGGTACTTGATATAAACGTAAATTTCTTATTTGGATCAGATCTCTACGACTCTTTGTGATAAAAAAAAAATAGCTTATCATTGTAAAGTTATAGTACTATTAAACATAAAAAACATTTTTTTGAAGCATATTTTTATTAAACCAATAGTGTCCAAGCTATATGCAAATATATGTTTTTAAATTTAGGTACTTTGAAAAGTGTGTATTGATTGTTATGCTATTTGGTGAACAGAGATTTTCCTCTTTTCTCAATATTCCTGTAACAGTGTATATTATTTCAAGTGTGCTCTTTGGTGGAAAGTGATGCTCTATTTCTCCATCATGTTTAAAAATGAAACTTTTGAAATTTATCCAAACAACGGGACAGAGCCTAACGGAGTCGGATTTTCAATACTTTTCTTTCTTATTGAATGGTGACGGAAAATTCCCCATTGGGAGCTCTCAAAATGGGGGGAAAGTTTTAAAAACAAAAAAGTAAAATAAATCTCAAATTCCAAATGGCTTAGGAATCTTAAATGTTGTGGCAGGCAGCCCCTAACCCAAAAGGGTACAGAAATACTTGGTTGCCGAAAATTTCTTTATCGATTTGGTCCAATATTTTATGAGGTATAAGCAATTTTTTTTTAACTGGGACACTTTAAAAGTGTGAAATTTTATGCTCGTTGGTGGATAAAGATGTTCCTCTTTTCTTAATGTATCTGCATAAGTGTATATTATTTTATTTCTGTTTTTTGGTGGAATGTGATGCTTTATTTTTCCATCATATTTTCGCAACAATGTTTGTTATTTCATTTCACAAATCTTACTAGTTTTAAAAACTGTCTTCAATTTTAGATAAAGGAGAGAGGAAGTTAATATGGTGCAATGTACCTTTAAAAAAACCCAAAACACACCTCAAATTACGGGTTTCTTATTAAAGTTAATTCAAGAAAGCCCTATTTTCATCCCCCTTGTTTATTCAAAAAATCTTTTCTTAGTGTGAGTGAAAAGGTTTGCGTTATACAGCTTAGATTAAAAATATAAGTTTCATCGTAATTATTAAAGATTAGTTCACTTGTCGCTAACAGGCTTATATACTAGTATTGTGATCTATAATTTTGTGCATCCATTCACTCAATGTTCTTGGTGTGGGGCTGTTTTTAACGCGAGTAAAGCTAATGGTTTTTTGCAGTTTTTATAGCAACATAATTTTTTGGCCAAAATAAACACAATTTTGCTTCAGTACGAACATAAAGTTTAATTTTCTTCACACGGTGATACCATAGAGGTATTAGATAAGACACCTTTTTAATTCAAATAAAAAGCTGTCATTAAATTTCTGAATACGCTTGACAAATATTCAACAAATGTTGATATTACTATGAGAAGAAAATTAAACTATATGTTTGTACTGAAACAATATTTGATTTATTTATTTTTACTAAAAATAGTTTTGCTATAAGAACGGAAAAAAACATTTATGTTTCTCGCCTTTTCCCAAATCCACCATTAATCATGTGATATTGCATCAACTAATGATAACATATTTTAAAAATCACAATTAAAATCATTGAAATAAAATTAGTTTAGCAAATTTAATAAAAACAATTGAAATTATAATTTATTAATTGCCAACTAGTGAAGTTTTCTAGAAACTTCTATCAGAAGTGGATATGCATGTTATTACAATAAGCTAAAAAAAATTGATTGTTTCCTCTACTAGTCCATCATCGATCCTTTCATTTCGATTAACATATCGGTGTTTATGTATTTGCTACCCTATGATTGGTACCCCATAATAGTCCATAGTAACGATCCTTGAGGAAATTAAGTTGGTTCAACTTCTACGAAGTGCAACGGACAACGGACTACGGATGGACCACGGAACTGTGTGGACAAAGCATTTGGTTCCTGTGGAGTCAATCGCTTCTCGATAGACTAAGGACCTTACGGCTACCTCCAATACCTTAGCTCCCTCATTAGTGTATCTGTCTACTGAGCTAAAGTTTCCGGGTTCGATTCCTGGCATTACGGGAAAATGTATTATTTGGTGAAATGTGGGCTTCCTTTTCAAATTGATTAATTAACGGCCGGTGATTGGGTGTTCTGTCTGTTCTTGATTTAAGTTAGTTTATAAGTCGTGCGCTGATATAATCAATTTTAAAAAAAGTGCACGCTAAATACCTCAAATAAATAAATAAACCTTACGGGTATGAAGTATGTAGTTAGGGCTTTATCATTTCACCAGAGCTTTAACGCTATCTCATATCATATTAGTCCAACTACTATCGTTAGGTCTTGTTGTGTAAATTTTGCGTGTTTTCCTAAGTCAAAGACAAGAATATACTAGATCCTCAGCCTTACGAAAGTTTCGCTGCACTCCTTGAGACAGGTTGAGTCCATAAACACTGGGGTTCGCTAGTGTCAATGATCAATGAAAAAAGCACTTCCATGTGTGCAGTTGTTAAACGACTTATTTTTAACATTGTAATAGTAAATTTCAGTCTGCGTAAGCTGTTTGTGAGACAGAATTATATGAAGAAGGGGTTGGGTCTCTACCTGAACCTATCTTTTTGGAAACCGACCGATTGACTAACAATGAATATTTGTGTCCTCTCTATCGTGAAACCATGTTTAAAATTAGTTTTTTTAATGTCCCTTGATGGAACGAAGTGGTACCCCTGTTGAAAGACTCAAGCTATCCCACGGAGAGCAGTCATTTTAATCTGTTTTATGTTTGTCTGTGTCCTATGCTATGTTTTATTGTCATATTTAAATCTCTATTTGTTAGAAAATGTTGATCGATAGTAACTTTAGACTTTGTTAATTTAATTGTAAAACTAAATCTTCTCACTTAATTAAATAACCTTGAACAAAGCATTGAAAATGAATGGATTATTATTATTATTATCAATTGAAACTACCCGGGGTGTATAGAACTAATTGCATATTTTGAAAATCTCAATTAGAGATAAATGACAAAAAACATAACATCGAAAAACCAGTCGATATGTATTATATTATTCTCTTTAATGACATACTCAGGTTAAACAAATGTGATAAGTGATTAATTGGTATCTAATTAAATACATTATTTCAACTATCTCGGCGAATTCAAGCGAGGTATTTTGGGTCAATTTCAAATTGGGTACAAAGCGTGGATGATCCTGTATACGTCCTAATTGGAAGGGGGCTTGTTGCGGATACAAACCGCTCCCCTTGTGAGTTTACCGTCATGTAATTAGGGCAACACCGGTGCTTACTAAGCAAACGGTTTATTCCCTTAATTATTTTGTAGATTGATTGAATACTACACACGTGCTTTATAATATGGTGAATCAATTAAAGCAATATTTGTTATTATTTCATATTAGCATATTAATCATGTTTTAATCTTGATATTATGTTATTTTATATTAATATGGAGAAAGATAACGCTTGTGTAATTAATTGTACATGGATAGTGAGACTTGGGAGATCTAAATTATCCATAGCCACGCATTACCATGGGCTCGGTAAGTCAATGATCCTGGTCTCAATTTGCCTGTCTTGATGGAATTTTTCAAATTACGTATATTTATATTAATAGTTTTGAAACCATTGTAGCAGTCTTTGGTGTTTCCAAGTTTGTTCGTTTATTTTATTTTCTAAATTTAAGCCTACTACATGTTTTATTCTTTTTGTATATTATAGTATCTCGGTAGTATATTTGTTTATGACTATTAGGGGAAACTGTTTATTATTCAAGTATGTTTGATGGTGTTAAAATGTAAACATAGGACCTAGCAAATATATATGAATTTTAAATTATGTTAACTTCAAATGGTTTATTTTTCTCGCTCCAATGGGTACGTGTATGAATATATTTTTCTCATATTATATGGTTTGTCGATGAGTTGGAGCTTAGGTTCAAATATTTGTCGTGTGTGCCTTAATTTTTTTCTTCATAAATGGTTTCCCACTCACCTTCCAAAAAATATGTAAGTGCACTTCCTCTAAAGTTAAACTTTTTTTTTACCTTTAACTTATTAGTATTGAAATTCTTACATCCCAGATAGCATGTGAAACGTGGTAAGCAAAAATATCATAAAATATTAAAAGCTGGAGAAATATAAAACTTAATCATGCCAGCACTTGTGTCTTGGAGGTCATAACTATAACGTTGAAGTGAATAGTTAATAGCTATAATAGAATATTTTCTTTAAATATTATTATTTGACAAGAATTACTAAACAATGAAAAAATAGTGAATATAAAATGTCTTGAAATCATATGATAAAACCTGTAGTTTTGAAAAAGGGCTTTAAGCCCACTATGCCCTAGTGTTTTTGGTAAATTACTCGCTTCAATCGTTGGGGGCTTGACCCCCAAACCTCCCGTAAGTTTTCTTTGCAAGTGGATGTAAACTAATGTAATTACAGAGCCGTTTTTTATAGGTATTACCGTTTAGCCACAAGAAAACTCTAAATAAAGGTCCGCACCGACTTTAAAGTTGCTACACCATTTTTAATTTTTTTCAGGAGTTAAAAATTTGTTTTTTTAACTTTTTGGAATTTTCCCGTCGGTTACAAGCTATAAGTTTGCCAAACTTCAAGTTTCTAGCTCATCTGAAAGTGGGTAAACATTGATGCAATGAGTGAGTTAGCCATGTGGCTTTATAGTAGTTTAATATTTTAGACGAATTATTATTATAATTAGCACCGCGTCTTACTACCCGTTCGGGTTATACGCACTTACGATAATGTGTAATGTTAGGGTGATTGTGAAATGAAATGGAGGTCCTACAGTTTAACGTGAAATCCGAACCATGGTGGAGGCCTGGCATTCCACACATTCACAAAATGTTATTAATACACGTCTTGTCAGAGGTGAAAGAAGTATTTAGAAATCAGGTAAATCTGTGCTGGGACAAAGGATTGAACCTAGTACTCCCAACACAGATTCTGACACCTTACCCCTAGACCACCAGGTCACTTTTTAGACAAAATAGGTTACAATTTTATCGAGGACATTTTCGTGCCAATCAATTTTGTTATTTTGTTGAAAGTTTAGTAATGTTCCGTTTATAAATGTATGCATACTTCCTTACTTTTCTTATTTACTTAAATATTAAATAAAAATAAACCTTTCACTTAACAGGCAAGAAAATTATACCACCCGAATGACGTGCTGCGCATGGAGAGGTTTTATTTTTTATACCTATTTATATTTGGTTTTCTCACCCTTTTTTCTATACACATGTTAGTACAATTTTTTTACTATGTGTGTTTGGATAAATTCACTTAAATCTAATATCGGCGTTTTAGTGTTATAGAAATGATCTATATAATAATGTATTAAATAGAGTCTAGAAGAGAACAGTTTTTATTATGTTCCATTAAATCATCATTACTATTCAAATTATATAAAATTAGTGGTGCTATTTAACAATAAAACCCAAGCTGGTGGGCCCTTGAACAAAGGCATCAATCTCGATCTTTCCGATTTACCTGTGACAGGAAGTTTTAACTTCGAATCTTGGGAGGAATCAATTAGATGTTTTATCCGAAATTGTTTCCAATCTCCCTTCACACAAATGTGGGTATATTAACTATACCTTAAACCTTTATAATCACTAATAATAATGATAATAATAATAAAAAACTCTTACCTTAGTGCGTATATTTCTTATGGGTAGTAAGACTTGGTGAGCAATTTTTTTTTAATGGACCATTGAAATTAATTATAATTTTCATAATTAATTTTCATTTCTAAGTTTATTATTAATTCACTATAACTTTAATCCTCACCACTTCTTAAACTCTTCATATTATTTATCACGTCTTACAATGTGTTTAAGTTACAGGCATATATGATAATTAGTTTAATGGAGGAGGGAGGAGCAACTAAGCACTTTAGAAGTAATCTGACTTCATTTGCTTGGAAGGAGAGTGGGGAATTTTTTAGTAAAAATCACCCTCAGTAGACCCAGCCGGCATTCAAACCACGATTTCTTTGTTATCAGCAGGCCAGTCAAACACGATAGTAACACCTTAGATTATTTGACCACCGAAGCAGGTTTCATATGTTCGCATTTCTGACTCTACCAAACCATTCTACCCTTATGTCCTTTTTTCTCAACCTTTTACCATAACAAAATGCTCTTTCGCGTTTGTGTACCTTTTTTTTTTGTCTTGGTCAAATATTTGTCTTTATGATCTTATCGTTTGAACTGTTGCACACTATATAGATGATCGTATGTGTACAGAAAGGATCGACCACATGGTAGTCCTACGTGATCACCATGACGCAACATCCCTGTACGTGATCACCCTGATGCAATATCCTTTAAAGAAACATAATCCAAACTAAGTTAAGTATTTCTAGAATTTTTTTAGGTGGCCCTTAAAAAAATGTATATTAAGAATTTAACCACTACCGATTGTTATATATTGTATTTGTTTAGCGATCTATTTCATGTATTATTTACCAACGCTTTGTTACCAAAAAATTAAAAAATATATAATATGTATATAAAATTAGGCCTGGATTTAAAGGAAGCCCTGCGCCTCCACATATCAGGACATATAAAACCGTTACAGCAATTAAAAAATTTGACATGTTTTATCCTTTTTTTAAGCTTAACTGAACACAAACAAAATGTATAATACATTTTTTTAAACCCATATAATTTATTGTAATGCCAATAGTTCCTTATTTAAATAATATCTATAACGTTGAGCTTTTAACAGCTAATTTTGTAAAGAAAAACTATATATATATAAATTCGAATTGTTGAAAAGAAAAATATTTGTTTAATGTTGGGTTTTTTAATTTTGTACAGCCCTGGGAACTCCACAGCTTTAAATACGGCTTTTTATGTAATAACGGGTGTACAATTTAAAAGCCATTGTTACAGTAATTGTGGCTGATAAATCCCTTTTGAGTTTTTAAACAATTAGTTGATGTATTCAACGTGCTCTATTTGAACGGACGGATTTTATCAGCACACGTCTTATAAACTAACTTAAATCTATAACAGACACAACAACCAGCCTCCAGCCGTTAATGCATCACTTGGAGAGGAGGGTTATTGCCATTTTTAGAATTTTTACATAATGTATTATATTAAGAATTCAAAATCACAAAATACTATTAATTATTATAGTAGTATGTACACTAAGCACACTTTTCTACTATCTAATAGTTAGTTATTACCGTACGCTCTCTTAATTAATTCAAATGAGTTCTAATAAAATTTATTAATTTATAGTAATTCCTATAAAATAATACTAAAAATAATTACTCTAATCTAATTAACGAGACTACCGTTAATAATTAGTTGTATTATTATATTAAAACAAAGTTTTAGGTTAAATAAACTAGTAGCCTTCAAAGTTAAATAAAGTATGATCTTTAAGCTTCAGCAGCTTAAAGATTATCTATTATCTCAGATTTTCATTCTAATATAATTTTATTGAATCTGAAGCAATGGTATGGGCTACATCATTCATAGCCCAGTAGTTTAAAGACTAGCCAGTACTAATGTACACTCCGTCGAGATTGAAAGGTAGCAACCTCTAATTCTCTGAGCACGCGAGGTATGATATTCCTCCACACATAAATGTAGGATAGTTAGCCTAGCTACGCCCAACACCTAAATTAGAGAAGGCCTTAAGTCGTTAAAGTATTTATTGACTGTTGGGAAGGAGTTATGGGGGAAGGGTTATGTCTTTTAGCGATGCCAGAATGGTTTGATTTAATTAATTAATTTTACTTTATTGTTCTGATAATGATAAAATCAATAACTAATATTTACATACTAAGTTATTAATTATATTTGCTCTCATTAACATTAGGGCTGGTATTTTTTCTAGCTATTAAAAGTTTAACCACGTCAAACGTTATTTGGGCACTGTTACCCACATTGATTGGCATTACATGGTAACATAAAGCAAGTCTCCCCTTTTCCAGAATATGCATTACTGTTTATAGCCAATTATACATTTATTAATTATTAAATATTATATTCCACACATGTAACGTAAATAACATATTAACTCCAAAAGATTTTTACTTTATTTGTAAGAAGCTGAGTTTAAAAAAAACCTTCTGTAATTTAAGGGTCCCAATCCTAATTTAAAATATTTTATATGTTTTCCAGGTGGGCAAAAATGAATATTGTTTGAATTTCATCCATTGGACATATTTTAGTTATAAAAGTGAATTTATTTGTTTCTTCAAAGTTATTATGAGTGTGTATAACTTTGTAGGAGCATAGTTCAATTCCATACTTTATTTAATGTTATCATAGCGGCTATAATATATATATATATATATATATATATATGTAAAACTCTTTAATGATTAATACTTTGATTTAGTAAAGGTGTGGTTTATTGAGTTTGGCATTGATTATTATCATTTTATAATACATTTAAAGTATAGTGTTAACTGTGATTATTTTTGTCAAATTTGTTTTTTACTAAATCAATTCTGGAAATCCAAACAATAAAACTGGCCATGTCGTAGGCAAATAATAATACAATATCAGAGTGAGGAGGTTTAAATGATAATTTAAAAACAAGGATAAATATTGTTTTGTTTTACGAGCTTAAAACCACTTTACATAATATCACTGCTTTTTAAAGGTTTGGAATATAAATATATTTAGGTAAAAATATATTATAGTTCCATTCTATATTTAAGAATATCTGTCTATAGCCAAGGATACCAGGAATTTCACAAACTATTGCGTTGCATTTGTGTCTATTCATCATGATGTCTCCTAGGAGAGGATCTCGCATACATACAGTCAGGGTTTGATTTTATTTTAAAGATACAGCCGGATTTATTTATCTCCGGAACCATTCAACCAATTGCGGTGTGGTTGTTACTTTTGTACTGGATAAATATCCAGGCAGGCTTTAGAATTATTTGTGTATAATCAGGTGTTTAGGTGGGAGTCCCGGTGAAGGGTCAGACGAATGTTTGTATACATTTATGGAACAACACAATTACTGTGGGGTAGTTTTTATTATTCGTTAGTTTATTTATTGAGGAATTTTTTAGTATAGTAATTTTAATTGCGTGTATTGGTGTAAGTCACGGTGAAGTGCCAGCTGGATATTTGTACGTATCTATGAAACCACACAATTACTGTGGTGTAGTTTTGATTATTCTGTAGAGTATTTATCCAAGCATTTTTTTAAATAATAATTATAATCGCACGGTTTGGTGTGAGCCCCGGTGAAGTGCCAGACGGATATTTGTATGTATCTATGGAATCACTTAACCGATTTAAATGTAGTTTTTTTTGTAGAATATTTATTCAAGCCAGTTTTAGAATGATTTAATCATGTTTTGTGTTGTGAGTCTCTGTGAAGGACCAGCCGGATATTTGTCAAAAACTGATTCCGTAGTTAATTCTATTTTATAGGATATCAACCGGGAAAATTGTAGTATGATAGACCTAGGTTTTGAGGTTCAAATCCCTGTTAGAGTTTTGGACGGATGTTGTGTGTATTTTATTTAGGATATTTATAACCACATAAGTGATTGCATAGTAATTTTTTTCAACTAGGCTTACGTAGATTTTATATACAGGCAGGTTTTAACATTAGTTTAATCAGATGTTTTATTGTGAGTCCCTGAAATACTGACAGGCCTAGCTATAATGGATTTGGAGACACGTAGCATCCTAATGTTTCATTTTATAAATTGATTTGAGGTATCTGATGTGCATTTTCTGAACCGAGTGATCACATCAGCAGACTACTTTGTTACTATCTTAAAACTTGAAACGACTCAACATCCCCGTTCATTAGCTTATAAGGCTATAAGAAAAACACAAATGTTTCACTAAAAATAAAAGTTCCACGGTGTCAGCAATCGAACCTAGTGTCTCTAAATCATGATAGAAACATGCTATCGATTGAGCTAAGCTGTCACACTATCTGTTCGTTAAATAAATCTGTAAATCATACCCTTGTAGTATTCTTGGTTTAGAAAGTAATAATAATAATAATAATAAGGTAACCAATAATTATTTGAGGAGTATGAGATTTTATCACATAAGTAGTAATACAGCCTACAAAATACATCATTTATTTGTTCTTGAAATTAACTTGGAAGGAGTAATAACTGTTGGCTTACTGCAAAACATAAATGTTTAGAAGATGTATGAATGTTAACTGCATAAGAAACTGTCAGTATTTTGCTCGTGCATGACTTGATGAAGTGAATGTGTTCCAACCCTCCTTTTACACAAGCGCCATTTAACTATTTTACTCTATTTGCGGACATTCGCGGCCAGCAAGCACACACAGAACTAACTATTGATTAATATGTTTGAGTGCCAGGAAAACTTCACTGTTTCTTGGGTAACCTTCATATATTCAATCTTAAATCAATAGGACAAAGAAAGAGTGTTTAAAGCCATTTTTGAGGGTAGGTTTTTTTTTTTGGCACCACGTCTTACTACCCGTTTTGGTAATACGCCAAAGTAATAATTAATCTAATGGGCTAGGAATTGGAAAGATTGAAGTTAGAGGAAGGGAACCCACATTTGCGTGGAGGGAGAGTGTAAAACCACTTAGGAAAAACTACCCGAGTTCACCCGAGCAAAATTATAAACTCGATCTCCATATCCTTGTCAGTCAAGCTAAGCAGTAAACTAGCGCGTCAGCTAACTACGCCACAGGGGTGGGCCATGAGATATGTTGATAATCTCAGTTTGGTAAAAACATTATTTATTGAACTTAAAAAAGAAAGCCCCGAGTTAATAATAGATTATAGACCAGTGTGATATCTGCTAGAAACACTCACAAAATAGAATATTTAATTTAAACAAAATTACAAAGTAAAATTAATATTCTAGGAAATACGGTAAATGATGTATATTATACTACTTCGGTGTTCATGAGGACAAAAAAAATCTTATATGGTCCATTTTCAGTGTTGGATGAAACAGGGTTCTAGTCCTGGCCGGGAATATTGAGCGACGTTTTCCTAAATTGTTTCTCAAATTCTCTCCAAGAAAATGTGGTTACATCACCTTAAATTTGTATCTTTTTAATCACTATCAACCAGTAATTATTAGTAAATATGGTTGAAATAGCTAAGATTATGTTACTTATGAATATTCTCCTATTGTTCACTCTAGATTTTACTATCCCCTTCACGGAAGAACGGAATTTCACCTTCTGGCTGATCCACAAAATCCATTATAGCCTAGGCCTGTCAGTATTTCCATGGACTCACAATAAAACACCTTGATTATACTAATGTTAAAACCTGCCTGTATATAAAAACTATGTAAGCCTAGTTAAAAAAAATTATACTGCAATCGCTTATGTGGTTATAAATATCCTAGATAAAATATAACACAACATCCATCCGAAACATTAACAGGGATTCGGTGACCTGGTGGTCTAGGGGTAAGGTTTCGGACTTCTGTGCTGAGGGTCCGGGGTTCAATCCTTGGTCCCAGCATAAATTTATCTGATTACCAAACCCATCCTTCACCTCTGACAAGACATCTTGTGTATGTGGGGAATGCCAGGCCTCCACCGTGGTTCGGATTCCAAGTTAGACTGTAGGTCCTCCATTTAATCTCAGTCATCCTACCATTACACATTAGCGTAAGTGCGTATAACGCAAACGGGTAGTAAGTCGCGGTTCTAATAATAATAACAGGGATTCGAACCCCAAAACCTAGGTCTATCATACTACAATTTTCCCGGTTGATATCCTACAAGATAGAATTAACTACGGAATCAGTTGTTGACAAATATCCGGTTGGTTCTTCACCGAGACTCACAACACAAAACATGATTAAATCATGCTAGAAATTGCTTGAATTAATATACTACAAAAAGAAACTACATTTAAAGCGGTTAAGTGTTTCCATAGATATATACAAATATCCGGCTGGCACTTCACCAGGACTCACACCAAACCGTGCGATTATAATTATTATTTAAAAAAATGCTTGGATAAATACTCTACAGAATAATCAAAACTACACCACAGTAATTGTGTGGTTTCATA
>CABFVX010000119.1:327101-339862 GCA_902151425.1 Timema shepardi
CCTGAGGATGGTGCCATCGCAGCGCCGAAACATGTCGATATTCTCACAGCAGATTTAAAAGGAACAAGGGAATCAAACTTTTTTCAGATAAGAATAGAATTCAACTTTATTTACTAATTCTTTATATCTTCATATCATTTGTATTAATTCTAATTTATAAACATATATACATCCTTTTTTACACCTTATTATATTTCCTCTAATGTTCTTTAATCTTTGGACTTCTGTCTCGTAAAATTTGTAGTATTAAATTTGTGAACTCAAAAGTTTTCCTGAAAGACAAGATCAATCAAATTACATGTTTCATTAACACAATTTGCATCATTCTCAAAACCTTTTTTACTATCTTTAATTAAGTTAACCAACTTCAGTGTTTTTGTTTAATACTATATGCTCTTAATGACTATTTGACTTATGTCTTAATACATATATCATGATGTTTTTAGTCTGATTGTGTAATGTTACTGTGACTCACATTTTTAATATGTATGTTAAAGTGTCTAGTATTATAATGTAATTTTATACAAGTGTTTTATCACAATCACTCTAAATATACACTCTTTCTGATAAGTTAAACTCAATATTATCTCTCAACTCATTTCCCAATTTAACTTCTTAGTTTGCGTCAATCCTCCTTTTTTGTTGATTCTATTTTTATCAAATCTGTAAAATAAAAAAAGTTTGAGAACAACTGCCATAGAGTATATTAAACTATCATAACATAAGTTCGGGGGTACACATGTGGCATTCGCCTGATGTCGAATGTTCGCCCCTTCATGAACCACTTTTCAAACTGTTTGTCGAATGACGAACACACCTCTACTGTACACACATGATCCCTATTTGTTGAGGCTCAGACTCAAGAGGTTTTCCGTCGGAAACGGCAAACATTCTTGCTTAATATGGAAGATGAAATGGAAACGGCTGGTAAACCATTTGGAGAAGAACTAATTCTACTAGTTTCTTTAACTTTATTTAGACATGATCTGAACGTTGTCATTAAAGAATCTTTGTTTAAGGTAATTAATAGTACAAACTACAACAAATTGTTGTTCAATAAGCTCTCATCCATCACTGTTTTCTGCCTGTAGTCAAGGTCAGTTTTTTTATTCATGCCATATATTTTTCCACTACCGGTTTGCTAGGCTTGTTGTAGCTTCATATACCTTATGTTCTAACTTAAGACTAGGCCAGGCACAAAATCCAGTTCCTTGCCATTAATTCATCACTGTGAAAGTGTAAACCCACATTTCACCAATGATAAATGTTTAGGCCATGCTGGGAATTGAACCCAAGATCCTACGCTCAGTAGACAGGCATGCTACCGACTGATCTAAGGTGTCGGATTGTTTAACACGCTTCTTGCCATCATATATCTCAGTCCTATTTTTATATAAATAATGGGCTGGATTCCTTGGAGGTCCATTTTCAGAGTAAACACAAGACACTACTGGCAGACATAAACACGAATGTGTGAACGAGGAAATCTATTCGAGATAATGCGCATTTTCATGCCCTTTGATGTTTGATGGATCATCGATAACGCGGGGGAAAAAACTGTGCTTGTACACCCCTTGCGCCGCGAATTTTAAATCTGGCTATTTGTTTGTGCTAGGTTCTTTTTTAAGAACTTAGGAAAGCGTATGAATCTCAAAATATCGCAAAAAAAATAATAATAAAAGATCCGGCAAAGACGGGAAATGAAGTCGTAATTATTCTATTTTTAATCTCTTTAAAATAAATCCGGTTCAAAAGGACACTAAACAATTTAATATTAACATCAAAGAGATAAAAATTACATTGAGAAGGAGATCATAAAAATAGTTTACAGGACGTACCTTTAATCAAGGTAGATCTACGTATATTTTCATTAGTAGTTACAATGTTATTACGATTTAAAAAGAGTTGGCAGTTTATTCAAATAAAGTATTTATAAATAAATGAGTTAACACTACTCAAGAATTAATATTGGTAACATCCTTATCCTTGACCCCATGGTCTAAGGTGCTAATCTCATAATAAACTGAATTACTGGTGACGGTAAGGTCAAGGTTCGAATTACGGGCAAATGTATAGTACTAGAAATGTATTCTTCTAAATGGTTTTTTACTCTTCCTCCGCTGCCAGTTCGGGTGTTTTAATCCTAAATCCCATCACTAGTCCTACTTTTTGGTGTAACTATAAAGGTAGCTTGAATGAACAGCTTATTTTTAAAATAAAATATATTAGTATTTAAATGTTAAGATATTTTTTTATAATACATTCAGTTAAGGAATAGATAAATTAGTATCTGGAATTTGGTTAAGTTTATTTTATAATTATGTTGGTATAAGCTATCAATCATAAATATAGGAGGTCTAGATTAAACTTGGTGTGACCTGTTGGTCTAGGGTTAAGGTGTTGGACTTCTGTGCTGAGGTTCGGGGTTCAATCCTCAGTCCCAGCACAGATTTATCTGAATGCCAAACCCTTCCGTCAACTCTGACAAGACGTGTATTAATCACAACTTGTGAATGTGTGGAATGCCAGGCCTCCACCGTGGTTTGGATTCCAAGTTAAACTGTAGGTCCTCAATTTCATCTCACAATCACCCTACCATTACACATTAGTGTAAGTACGTTTAACTTGAATGTGTAGTAAGATGAGGTACTAATACTAATAGGTTAAACTTCAACACAAAATAGTCACATACTTTTTAAATTTAGACTTCAATATTTTCTCGAATCCTATAAACTCGAATATTTTTGATACTAAGCTGCAGGTTTTAAAACTTCAATGGTATCATCCCATATATAATATGAAATCTCAGTTCACCCTTAAAGATAACAATCTTACCTTAACGGACTACACTATGGCCCTATCTTACAGGCTCCTATAACGTTTTTAATAAAATATACTAAATACAAGGCTACTAACAGATTAATTTAAAATGAGAAGCTGAGTACTTTAGCCTATAGCAAGTGCACCTGCATTAGCTTGGAAAGGAACTAGCAAATCCGCGATGATAAATCACATGTTGGAAACAACTCCCAGGGAATCAAACCGAGATTTAAACCTCCAAGTCCTCCGTCACCATTGATCCATTTTATTGTGAGCCTGACACCTTAGACCATATTACCACCGGGGTGAGTTACTAGTCTTGTTGAAGAATAAATATGAAAGAGCACCCGTGAATACAGTACAGAAACCGTATGGTAGAGTGATTGGTTCTTAGAACTGAAGGTCAGAGATTAAATACTTTTACACTTGTAAACTTATACATGTATTAGAATATATTTTAGTTAAACAAATAGCCGCCACAGAAACAATAATTTTGAAACAAATTCAGTTATTTTTAATTCTACATTTATGTCCTTGTTAAAAAGTATTTAATTCTAACCCCCCAAGTAGCACTTGTTCAATTCCAAATTAAGGTAAATAAAATAAGTTAATAATTTGTAATAGGTTAAGCCATATAATCCAATACTAAGATCTTTTTATGTTTGTTTTTGGTGTGAGGTGGTAAATATAATGTATGTCAAAGGTTAAATAAGTTTGTGAGTCATGTGCTAAAATATGTAGGCCTATGTTTAGAATTCTTTGTCCAGATACATGTGTGATGTTTACGTACTTTATTAACCAAATAAACGTTTAATTAAATAAGTATGACAACTAGACTGTCTTTGTGGTGTAGTGGTAAGAGTTTCTGACTACAAATCCATATAGCTCCAGGGTTTGATCCCAGGTGCTTTCAGAATCTTTCTGTGAATAAGTGAGTATGGAACGGGGACAACTCATCCTCATTAGAACAAATGAGTTGATACTTGAATAAAGAAGTAGCGGCTCCGGTTTATAAAACTGAGATTAAAGGCTGCGGGGCTCGTTGTGATGACCCCATGATCCTATACGCTGACGTTGCCACCTTCAGGGCTAACGGGGGTGGCCGCTCAGTCGGTATAGCTCACTTGAATGCTCACGCAATATTTATTTTTACAAGTATCACGATATAGCAAGCGAAGTAGCTATTACAAAATATACAACACGTTTTCCCATGTTCATTATTTTTATACTTGTTTTTAGGAATCAGCAAAAATAAAATTCCCCTCAGAAAAACTATTTTTTTCTGCATATATTAAAACTTTAATGAATATTTTGAAATTATTTTTCAGATATAAATATGTCTTCAAGATAAATTTAATATAAACCACTTCCCTTAAACTTGTTTAAAAAAAAAGATATTGCCTTTTTTTTAGACAAGAAAATCAGTGTTCAGTTTGCACATTTAATACTACTTTAATCTGTTCTGTGCGTGTAATTAAACATCGCTGAAAACTATAATCTGTACTACTATCAAATTGAGCACAAATTTTACTGATATCTATTTATTTTACTAACATTCGCTATTAAGGTTGGTCGTACACACGATGACGGTTGACTCGTACGGAACTAAATACGAATATAATTATCTCCCGTGTGTGTGTAAAATTTTTACAGTACACGTTTTTATGCGAGAGCCTTTAATAAAATAAAATAAATGGTATGGCACATCGCCCAACCCTTCTCCCGCCTTTATCTTAAAATATAAATTTAATAAAACTCGTAAGATTCGTGAAACAAAATAATTGGTATGTACTGTACATTGTTGTAGAAACATTACACCAATAAAATAAAATAATATAAACTGTTACTCTGTGTCATTAGAAACCAGGAACACTGTTTCAAAATCATTGAGAAAAGATAAATATCTTTGTCCCCCATAGAGCATAAGAATCAAATTTATTTTCAAAGTCCTGAATTAAAAAGTATATATATTTGATTATAGCTCAGAAATTATTGGTTTTATAAAGTATATTTCAAATAAAAGATTATCTTAAATAGTACTTAAACTTTACAATGATAAAGTTATTTCACATCGCAAATATTTGCGGAGAAAAGATTAAAATTGGAAAATATCATCCTTGTAAAGTACCCTCAAAGTCATTTTCATGACAAAATGGGAATTTGCAACATGTTTTTAATAATAGAAAGTGTCTAAAATTGAAATGGAATCAAAATTGTTATAGTGAATTTGTTAACACCAATTTTTTTCTCTTTTTGCCCTTCAGTAAACTACCCTTAAATTTAGGTTTGGACATATAATTCCCCCACAAAAAAAACCTCGGGGAGACCTTAAGAAAACTCCAGATACCGAGTCTTATCCCAATCGGTAAAATAGTTTCAGCTCTAGCCTGAGGTACAGAAAGACAGATGGCATCGTGAAAACTATTTTCTTCGATTCAGGAGGTCATTAAACGTCAACATTCATCATAATCTTGATTTCAAATTTTTTGACGATCACAACAATCGCTCTCCGAGGTGTCGAGAGAAAGTAAAAAGGTAAAATTAAATATATTTTACAATATTGTTGCCTTATTTTTTTTAGCAGTTTTCATCAAGGTTTGTCCGCTACAACATTGCTGATACTCTGACAGTAGCGAATATATACCTGTTTCTTTAGGCTGGGCACCATGTTGGTTCGATTACGTCAACCCGTTTAAATTATGTTGAGCCAGTAGAAGTCTTGAAAATAGCTTAATCCTAATTAAACAGACCATTGTGACCATAGGAACAATTCTTCTTCGGGGGAAAAAAACCTATGGTAACACTGGGAATCCAACTCGGTACCTATAGATTAGTGTCCAGGAATTCTGATCACCAGACCAAGAGGCTGACCTTATTGTTATTATTATATAAGAATAATAGTACTTTGCACCGCGTCTTTACTATTCGTTCGGGTTACACGCTTAAGTAATAATTACGCTAATGGGTTAGGAATTGGGAAGGTTAAATATAGAGGAAGTGAACCCACATTTGCGTGGAGAAATACCGGAAAAAACAATTTAGGAAGATCCACCTCCATTTAACCCGACCGATATTCGAGGTGCGATCTTCCCGTTCTCAGCAGTCTAGCTCAACACGAAACTAGCACGTTAGTTAACTACGCAATAATAAAAGTGATAGTTGTATACTGCATTACTTGACGTATGATTACATAAAAGTAGATCTAGTAGCTTTTCTAGCTGTCAGATAACGTTTTATCTTACGAAAGATAAGAACCAAAAGGAAAAGCAAGCTGTATAAATTAATAAATCCCCGCTAGAAATATAATCAATGTTTCCCCTTTACCTATATATAATATTCCTTCACCTTAGTTTTCCGGGACACGATGATACTCTAGTGATATCTCGACCTCGATATGGATGACATAGGGTGATTGATTGATAGACCACCCTCCCAGACAGAAGGGAACCACTAGGATTAAATGACAGGCTCCGCTGAGACCTTGGTTACGTAGTTGTAACGTTGGAAGTAATGCGCAGTGCTCCTGCCAGGTTGATAAGCGTGCGAGCAAGCGCGTAAGCGACTGGGTGGCCAAACTGGCGAGCGAGCGGGTGATTAACAGATAGTTTTCGATAGTTGTTGACGAGGAGGCACAGGTTCAAATCTTGGCTCAGTGAACCGAGGGTGGTTTTAACAACTGATTTATTGTTGTGGTTTTTCCATCTTCTCTCCAAGCTAATGGGGATTCCTATTTGTAAAGGCTTACAGTTGGATTTTATCTGGAATGTTTATCTCATTTAAGTTGTGGAAAAGGTTGTGTGGGGGCTTACAGTTTGGCTTATAATAGAAAACTAGTGTTGGGTTGAGTCTTATATTTATCGATTTATTTACAATCATCACTGCTTCCAGCCTATGGCCTAGTTAAAGCCATATATTTCCCACTACCGGCTTGCTAGGCCTGTCGTAACTTCATAATGTCTTATTATCTAACGTAAGACTAGGACAGGCTCACCATCCAATCTACGGCCTTTAATTTATCAATGTGAAAGGGTGAACCCTCATTTCACCAATTAATTTTTTTCAGCCATGTCAGGAATTAAACCCGGGACCCTTAGCTCAGTAGGTAGACACGCTACCTGAGTTAGACTGAAGAGGATGGGGATTTCGAAGTTCGAATCTCAGTCAGTTGAACTAAGGGTGTTTTTTTCTAAATTGTTTTTCACTCTCCCTTCACACAAATGTGGGCTCACTTCCTCTAAATTTAACCTTCATAATTACTAACCAATTAGCGTAATTAGTACTTAAGCGCATAACCAGAATGGGTAGTAAGACGCGGTGCTAAATAAAAAATTAAAAGATAACTATTCTTGAATATTTGTCGTGGCCATCACGAAATTTTAGGCTGAACATTTTTAAGTGAGAGGATATTGTCCTTGTCTAACTCCACGAAGCTAATGACAAATCCCAGTACTGGTTATTTATTCTCAATCAAACGCGTTGACATCCGAATTTGTTTTCCAAGAACTAACTGATGTAGTTAAAATGTTGTAGTATTATTTATTTTAGTGTTATCGGTGCTAACGTATAGCCAACGTAAAAAGGCGTCAATCTAGAAATATAGATTGCACTATCGATTATGAGAAGTCAAGTTCGAATCGCAGCTGGATGTGCTAGAGTTGGTTTATGAGTGTGGCTTTCTTGTCGTCTAGTTTGTGTTTATTTCCTTTGAGGTACACAACAATCCCTGATAATTAGATTATGTTGTTAATAATCTAGGTCAATAGTTGCTAAACTGTGCACCGCGACGCCTTAATGCACTGCGGTATATTTTAAATGTACTCAGATTCTTTTCAGTGGCCTCCTGGTGTAAGTACTCACTCTCTTAATAAATTTGACAATCAATGACGGGGAGATCGGAGTTAAAATCTCGGGCGAGTGTATTGAGGTATTAAATAAAAGAAAAATGATAAAATACAACTCTTGGAAAGGTTAGATTAAAAATTAATAAAATCCCCCACTTTGGTGGCCGAATATTTAAGAGGTGCTACTCTCACAAAATACTAGACTTCCGATTACAAGGAAATAGCGGTTCGATTCCTGTCGGGCGTACTGAGGTTGGTTTTTTCTTAAATGGTTTCCCATAGCCCGAATGGGTAGTAAGAATGGGTGCTAAAATAAACTAATACAATTAAAATCCTGTTACACTCAAGACGAAGTGCGGCACTCTACCACCTCAATTGAATACATTTATGGCATGTCTGTTTAAAGGTTCCGTTTTTACTTGATATTATGCAAACGAAAAATCAGAGTTCAATGTACTTTAATCAAATAACTTGATAAATGTAAACATCCCTTAGGAAAACAAAAGCATATTATGTAAGGGAAAATTCAAAGATCAATGTACTTTAATAAAATAACTTGATAGATGTAAACACCGCTTAATAAAAGGAAAGCATGTGCATACATATAAGGATATTACCCCAAGTAACGAATACAAAAAGTAAATTATTTTTAAAGGGCATACAACATTTAAAAAAACTCATTCAAGTACTGTATATAGTCAATTAAAATACCTCTTTTCTAGAGGGATCAGATTCTTTTAAAATATATTGTACGTCATTATCATGAACAAATTCTAATTTAGTTGTTATAATTTGAGATAAAAAAACTAAACATGAAAGTAAGCTACCCGTAAATGAAATTTTCTCTGAAAAACAATGAAATAATAATATTTATCATGTAAAGCGTTCCCTAGATACCAATGTTGAACAAAATTAACATAGCCATTGCAAAACAATTTGAATTCTAAATTCCATTATTAATAATAAATTTGTTATTAAAATCACAATTTATACTCGATACATAGCCACAAAAGATCTAAATAGTTTCAAATTCGAACAAGACTTATCAAACCGTTTCGTTTGAAACCACAGGTACAAACAGAAATGTTAATCCACTTCTTTTTTTCCAGCTCGATGGCACAGAGTCAATCGTCATCTCTTGGTAGAAGTTCAAGCCAATTTAAATAATGTATAATTTATCTGTATGAGAGTCCGACACCTTAGCTCAGTCGGTAGAGATTCTGCCTACTGAGCTAAGGGTATCGAGCTCGATTCCTGGCATAAACGAAATATTTATGGTTTCGCCTTATCCCATTGATAAATTAACGACCTGTAATTGGATGTTGTGCTTGTCTTAGGTTAGAGTATAAGGCATATGAAGCTATGAAATGCCTAGCAAGGCGGTAGTGGAAAATATATTGCTATAATAAAAACTGACCCGCATCATAGGCTGTAAATAAAAATCTGTATGTACCAAGATCAGATTTAGAACAAATTATAGTTACTACGTGACTCTTGAAGAAACAAGGGGTTTGGATGACGTGTGGCCCCCGCCGGTACAAGAACCAATCAATGTGCATTGGCGGTAGGACGTGTTAGATTGGAAAGTACCTTTAGCTAGCACGGTCCTTGCCATCCGCTGATCACGTGATGGGGGTTACTGTGACGTCACCGTCCCACTCGAGTACATTACAACTCAAGTATTATCGATCGGCGATATTAAAAAAAAAGTATTTGGCGATAAGCTTCTGGCCGATATCTTCTAGAGACTTTTATTATCGCACGGAAGTGAAATACTTACGGTTGCAAAGCCCTTTCAAAGTTTTTTTTATCATTCACTAAAAGGGGAAGGAGGGGGGGGGGTAGGGGTTGAAAATATTTTATTTTATTTTTAGATTTTAAGATAGTTGTTTAGTAGAGTACACTTTCTACAGATTTCATATGTACATAATATATATATATTATCGCCAAAACTGCATGTATTGCATATTATATATTATCTCTAAAATTATATATATATATATATATATATATATACAATTACACGTATTCTAAAATTGTATATATATAGACAATGTTAGAGTTAATGTACAAGTGTAATCTACCATGGAGAAAAATATTTATGTTTGTGTGATAGTTCTCCTACATAATGTAGACTAAAACCTATAAATTATATACAAACAGTTTTACTTTCATTTAATGCGTACCTATGAAATAAATATTATCCGTTTAGTACCCATACACCCCTCTGACCCCATAATAACTTCCACTGCATCATTTTGTTGGTAGAAGTGAGGTTGAAATGGTTCCGCGTTGGAAACACATGGCTTGCAAATAATTTAAGATATGAACGGTATTTGACTTTCATCATTAATCACTTCATTTCGCAATTCTTTGCTCCTTCGTAGTTGTTGTTGTTTTCTCACTCATCTTAATGTGGGCATGTCCTTTCAAATTAATTGAATTTCTCCTATTTTATCAATAATATTGATTGTAACAGCGTTTTATAGTATTTATTCTAAACTATTTTTCTACATTTTTTTACACCACGTATCACGAATCTTAGTGTTATATTAATTACGATAATGATCTGGGGAAGAGGAAGGAAGGATACGATAGAGAAAAAGGTATACCTATTTGCGTGGAAAAATAGTGGGAAACCATTTAGGGAAAACCACCCTTAGAACAACAGGCCAGAATGTGAACCCTAAACTTCCTGTCACCAGCAAACTGGAAAAAATTATCTTCACATTCAAACTGCGTGCCCAACGAAGTGGGTTTCTACTTTATTAACATACCAAGTAGGCTACCCGCTGGTTGGTTTATTGGTCTAAAGCGTCAGACTAGAATGCTGATGACATAGAAATTGGGCTTAGAAACACGGTATAGGGAACTGAGGGTGTTTTTCCCTAAATGGTTTTCCACTTTCCCTTCATGTAAATGCGAGTGCACCTCCTCTGAATTAAGCCCTGTTTATCCTTAATAAATTAGATAAATGTCATAACCACTGAGCAATTTTTGAATGTTTGTTTTGATTTACATAACTCGAGTGGACGCACTCACTAAAATTGCCGGCTTAGCTTGTATGAAGTAACGTACTAGAAAGGTTCCATTAGAGTGCTTACAATTCATAACAAAATTGAATCAGTGGTCCAGAAAAGGGGCCATAGCGTGGTATAAATATATTTACATTTGTCGATGGGGCTGTCACAATTCCATCTCCATCGCAGGTGGTTACGCTGTCCAACACCGTACCGTATCAGAAGACATCTTCGGGTCATCGTTATCACTTGTAGTTAGAGGGTATCCGTTGAGCCCTGGGTCCTGGGATCGAGTTCTGTAGGGGGTCACTCGTGATAACAATACACATCATCGGTCTAAGAATTACAAGTTAAGCCATTTCTTCAACGAGCTTGAGCTTCCAGTCTCTTCATTTCTGTATCTTTCGTCTAACATCACATTTTGTATTATCTTTTAGTAACCAAACCAAAATTCGTAAACCTACATATCATTTCTAACCCACACAATTACCTTGCCTTCAAACTTACCCCTCTCGCAATTTATCCTGACAGATAAAGCCCACGGGGGCCGGGGGGTGGGGGGTGAGGGGATAGGCCACTACAGTAATTTTTTTTTATTACTGCGATTTACTAGCCGTTCAGGCTATACGCATATTTGAAAATTTACTCTATTGGGGTAAGGAAGATAAAGGAGGCATTTATAGCTAATTCGCCCACATTTTCCTGGAAGGAGAGTGTAAAACAATTCAGGAAAAACCGCCCTCCTTAGACCCGACTGGGATTCGAGCCCTAATCTGCCTTCATCAGTAGGCCAACATAAAATGAGAGTGACACCTTAGACTATTCAGACACTAAAGCGGGTAGTTATTCCAAATGCGTGCAACCCAAACAGGTAGTAATACTCGGTGATAAAATACAACAAAATATTAAGTAGGCTTTATCAGTAACATTTATTTTAAAAAGTTGTTAAAATTTTTGTAATAATATTTTTAAAATCCTCAATAATTATCTAACTATAAAAAAGAACAAAAATTCGTCATACTATTCAAATCTTGTATGTAATCGTACGTGCCATGTGAATAGTATTTTGGTAAAACACGAGCAAAATTATTGTGCACAAGAAATTGTGTCGTGTGTACCAAATTTGAGTGTACATGTGGGTTACCACTATCACGGCAGTCATGAAACTTTTATTACTGAGCAGTGGCCAAACACGGCATGAGCGCATGCGCGGATCAATATTAATAGAATAATAATACGATAGTACAAGGCTTAGGCTACCCATCCTCTCAGGTGGAACTAAATTGACTGTCATTGTCCTAGTTTATTTAAATTAATTTCCATGTTTTCTTATTTTTTATCTCAAATGTGCCGCAGGTCTTTTATTGAAAATGTTACCCAATGTTAACTCATATATTTTATTACATTGTTTATTAAATTTAAATAAACATTTTATAGAGTTAGTTATTTAGTGAATTTTTTTGCATGTCTTCTGTATTTTTAAAATAAAACCTAAGCTAATTAAAATTACGTTGGTGTGTCTCGAATGCGCAAGAAGTATCTAATATCTGTCAAAAATACATGTTTGTTACATCCGAATAGATTGATAAATGACACCTAGACACGGGATTCTCACCCGGGACTTTTGGCTTAGCGTTCCAATACTCTACCACTAAGCTATACAGGGATCGTCCCGTGCTCAAGGTCATTCTTAACTCATATTTTGAGGCTAAGTCTGTTTTGGACGTGTGGGTATCAACAGTTACTAAGAGATATCATTTATACCAGAGCCAGCAACTTTTCTGTTGTTGCTTTATTCTACCAATAGTACTAATAATTGACATTGCACATTCCGAGTGAATCAAGATTGAAGAAAGCACGTCCATCACAGAATCAACTTTAAAATATGAGTGAAGAATGACCCTGAGCACGGGACCTAGTCTGGGTAGATCAATTGTAAGAGTATATATGTGCTAAGCCGAAGGTCCTGGATGCGATAACCGTGTCTAAGTGTCATCATTTTTCAATTTATTTGAATATGATTCAGATACGGCTAATCTCCGCAACTATAATACTTCATACGCCTACCCCCCCCCCCCCC
>CABFVX010000119.1:339889-349906 GCA_902151425.1 Timema shepardi
CCCCCAAGCTTCACCCTTAATATATACTTAATAATTGTGTATCGTCCAGTGACCTGGTGGTATAAGGGTAAGATATCAGCCTTCTGTGCTGAGGGTCCGGGATTCAATCCTCGGTTCCACCACAGATTTATCTGATTGACAAACCCTTGGTAAAAGTTGCAATAAGTGTCGGACGGGTGATAACAACAGTCTATAGCTGTCCCGTTTATCGGAAGTGTGGATATCAAGGCTGCGTTAAATTATTTTTCCTCGGCATTGCACATGCTCTTTAAAGTACATTTTCTCCGTTACTAACGGTTTTATCGCTAGGTAGGTGCTTAGCATGCATGAATAACCAAGTAAGCCACCGTTTCATCGTTATTGGTAGTAAATTTACTCAGTAGCGTGGCTTGAAGTGTTTTTAGGGTGAGCAGAGCTGTGAGCTGTAACTGATATGTTCTTATGACTCAGACATTTAAAAAAAATCTTTTTAGCGTGTATTTCCAGGAGTTGTTGGCTTGATATTCCTGGTTTTATAAATTGAATATATAACCGTCTTTTGACGTTTGGAGGTGCCGTTACTTTATTTCAATGAGATGATGACGTGGTGATAGTGGAAGTCTTAAACCTAAATTAAACCTAACCGCGAAGACAATGATTACCATAGGAATAATTCCCCTTCGAGAAAAATACCTATGGTACCACCGGGAATTGAACCTTGGAAATCTAGGCTAGTAGCCAAAATGCTGACAACTATAACAAAAGGCTGGCCAATAAGACGCTCGTGGGTTGGTAAGCAATAGAAATACATTTTTCATGCGAGGTATCTAGGGAAGAGACTATATACGATTAATCAAATAGGAAACCAAGTGGTCGAGGACACAACATAAGTACACAAAAAGAGCTGCTTGCCCGGGAAATACTCCAAGACTTGATACTAAAATTGCGGTTATCTCCAAATTTGGTTCAGTCCCCTAAAATTCCCCCTCAACGTTCTGTCCTCTTAGACAACGAAGTTGTTACAATAATACTGACACTAGGGCATTCACCCCATGGAAAATTATCACCTGACTGCTTTGTACAGATTGGTTGGAAGGCAATTTAACACAATTTTCCTGGAGAGAGAGTGTAAAACCATCTTGAGCTTGGACCTCTCTTTCCTCCGCCAAGGCTACCGGTTAGTTCGGTGGGTTTTTTCTGTTTTTTTCTCCCCTGTCTTTGTTCCAGTTTGGGCTATGCGCATACATAAATTATTCTAATAGGACAGGGATGAGTGAAGTAGTATTTTTGATTAATGTAACCGCATTTGCAAACCATTGACTAAAAACCACTCTCAATACACTCGACCAAGATTTGAACACCGGTCTCCTCGTCACCGTTAGTCCAGTTTAAAACCAGAACGACACGTTAGCGGTTAGACCATGCGACAGCCGGGGCGGGAAATTCAATGTGCATCGTTCAAATAAAATAAATAATGTGTGTGAAGAGTAGAAGAGTTAGCAAGATAGAGAAACCCCATATTGATACACACGTAGTCAAATACATCAGGTCTCGCAATAGGATGAACCACCGATAAGGAGAGATCGAGGCTCAAACCTCGGATGATTAATTTATTTATTTAACAACGTGGGCTTGTCCCCCCTTGTCTCAAGCAACCCCGTGGTGTGGTGGTCAGTGCATCTAGCTACGAGACTAATGATCCAGGGTTGGTTTCCCGGCTGGTACCTTGAGTATTTTTCCTGAAAACAGAACTACCCCAAAGGTTACAAGGATATAGTTAATTAGTCTTAAGTTAGGTTTAAGTGTTTCCACTCACATCACCTAATCATATCGGAACATGGAAAGAGATTTCATAGAAAGGATGTACGATTAGTACATTTGGGCGTCCTCTGGGTAAGGGTTTATTCTTTAATGGTGGCTAATCTTTCCACTATTGGGCTACGGTTGATATAGCCCAGACGTACTATATATATATATATCGCCCCTCCCCACTAATTCGGTGGGAATTTACTCCAAGCCATTCTTATAGTCACTTCTACTTAGATATTAAATAGTTAATAAATTTGGTGTTGAAAGTACTCTTGTCTGAAAATCCTCCGTCCAAAGATTATTTTGTTTTTTGTTGTTATGTTCCTATTTTAATCAGGAATTTAGACACTTGAGAAATGAAACTACGCCCAACTTTTATGTTCTCATTTGCTTTGTTATTCAACCCTTGTGCCAAGAGAATCTTCCATTTTACGAAATGAGTCCGTTGACTTCAGGAACGAAAACTTTAGGATGAGAGTTGTTTCAAAGATTATAACAGGGATAGTTGGAATAATAAGAAATTATGCTTACCCCTGGAGTATCCACGAACCAGAAATATTCACTTCAAGGCTAAAGTGTGAAAGTGGGGAATCAGAGGGGAGTGGGAGTCAATTTGGATTTGACTATTATTTTTACAGGTATGTGACGTAGAAAAGGATATATTAGCTCCTGGTCACCACATTTCTAGCTAACCAAGAAAGAAATAAATCACCCCTACCAGTTTTGCCAAAATTGCTTTTTCCCTTCCAATTTAGCTATTTTAAGTTGGTTTGGTGGCCAAAATAATCAAATATAGGCTAACAAGATCTCTAAAAATTTTGAACTTACCCAATGGGTAAAATATTTTGATTGAATAGTTTTTTAAATTGGTCTCTATATTTTAAAATATTCTAGTTGGGAGTAAGGTAAATTGAATTTTAGTTTTGAATTGTGACTTTTCTGCTATATTCAATCGGATTTTAAATTTATTTATTGAAGTATGAAGATAGAAGTGTTTGGAAACCTATTTATATTGCATAAAGTTATTTAGTAGGTCAATAGATCTTTGGAATGTATCGACTACAATTTTATGTTAGAATACATTTTTATTTTATTTGCTAAGAGACCTTAGCACCATTATTTTTAGAATAAAAATTAGTACAAGAAGATCTAATTTTATTTATCTATTGGAAAATTACTTAATTTTAAACACTCCTGGTGATATATTGGTAATGAGCTGGCAACATTTTCCCACTAACCCAATTAGATTTTGCATATATATTGAAAAACTTACATTTTAAGTATAATGGTTATAAAAATATGGCTCTCAATGGTAATCGTCTGAAGCACATCGCCTTACCTATCTTCTGATTTTTTAAAATCATAAATCAAAATCATCATAATGAACCGTGATGTATTTTTTATTAATTAGATATTGATATGATCCCGTATACAAATAAGACAAATCTTAAGAAGATAATGTAAGAAAATCAAATTAAGGGTAGTGCATTATTAGTTTTTATAACAAAAACATTCTTTAACTAAAGAAATAAAATATTTCTCCGGTATAAATATAGTTGGGTTTTTTTACATGGTGACATTAACAGTTCTTGAATGTCTGTTAAGGGGGTTCTGGAATTTAATAGACAACTCGCGTTTCATACAATTACGTTTTAATTAGTATATTTGTAATAAAACCAATTATCACTAAGAACAAAAGCTCGCCAAATTACTGTACATTAATTTACGTAATCTAATGTTTCTAAGTAATCTAATTAAAAATTAATATAAGGGAAATAGAGGCATATATATTTTTTAAATTAAATATCTCTTAAATGGCTAATTAATTATTTTTTGTGTTATTTAAACTACAATTTCTGAAGCTATTGATCATATAAGCACACAACTTATAAACGAACTTATATCTAGAACATACACAACATCCAACCTCCAGCTATTATATCATCACTACGAATCGAACCCGGAGCCTTTAGCGACTGATCTTTTTAAGGGTCGGATGGTTACATATGAATACGTGCGTTTCTCAATGATTAGTTTACTAATTTAAAGCGTCAAAAGGAAGATGTCTGGTTAAAATGGCCTGGAGCAGAATCTAATTTACCTCATCTAAACGAGGTTAGTGTGGTTCATCGGTGAGCTATAAACTTTTCCAATTAATAGTGTCACGCATCAAGGTCAGTAGCCTTAAACAAGGTCATGACCCTGACAACAGAGTGATTTAGAAAACTACACATACATTAAAATGATTGAGAGAGGGAACTTTTTTTAATGTGAAAACTCGTGTTGAATTCTAGCTTAATATTCGAATATGTGATATATTTATTAACGCAGATAGTAGCTTGTTTCGACTAATTGGACTTTACCTACTTAGTTTCATTGTTAAAGTGTGTGGTAAATTATACGTTTTTATCTGTTTGATTTTTAGTACTGATACTTACAACCCATATGGGCTATACTCACATCCATTACTGTTTCCACCCTATGGTCAGGGTCATTTTTTTTATTCAAGCTATATATCTTTCCCCTACTGACTTGCTAGGCGTATCGTGGTTTCATATGTCTTATAATTTAACTTAAGATTAAGATAGGCACAACATTCAGTCCTCGGTCGTTAATTCATCATTGTGAAAGTGGAAACCCATATTGCATCAATGATCAATTTTTTTTGCCATGCCGGGAATAAAACCCGGAACCCTTAGCTCAGTAGGTAGACAGGCTGCCAGCTGAGTTAAGGTGTCGGATTGGCTATACCTATATGTATTAATTACAATAATGTATTAAGAGATGAGTAAGGTTGAATTTAATGTAAGTGTATGCACATTTTCATAGAGGAAGAGTGGAAAACAATTTAGTAATAACCGTTCTTAGTAAACCCAACTGGCATTCAAGCCCCAATCTCCCTGTCATTGGCAGTCTAATCTTTTGTTAGAGTGACGCCTTAGATCATTTGATGACAGAAGTGGATGGTTTCATATGAAACTGAAAATGACTGTTAGAACAATTTTGTAATGATAGGGTCGTTGAAATGCGTTACTAATAACTGTAACTGTTATTTGTTAGCTCAGTCGGTAACATCTCTGTCTTCTGAGCTAAGAGTCCAGTGTTTGGTTCAGGGTGCTCTCGAAAAATATACGATTTTGTCTATTTTATATACTTAAATTTAATTATTGTAAGTAGTGTGCTTAAATTACCAGTTTGATTAAAAAATGAACGTCAAAACCCCGAAATTAAAGTTGTACTTGATTATGATCAGCAAACCAATATTAATTTAATGTAATAATTATCAAAATTGATTAGATAATGATTCGGGTTTGGTTGATTAAATTTTATATGACTAATTATTTAATTTTTAAGATCTGTTTTATTATTATTTTCTTTCTTTAGGCTACTTATTTAAAATTTTAAATAGTTATACATTAATAATAAACAATAGTGAAACCTGGTTAAGTGCTAATACAAAGCGTTACACTTTAACTTTGGTGGATTAAATAAAACAAAATAAATAATGTGCCCCTCTCTCAATCTACATTCATCAGTACACGTCTATGTCGCAGGCCTGCATACAAGAGCGTTATAAAGGCGCAAGCCAGATCACACCAAATTATATACCGTTCACGATAGGTTTTTACATGGATGACAATTCGAAAATCATATGTTTAGGTTTTGGGTTGCCAACACTTGTAAAAGATCACAGTTTTGTTATAAATGTGTAAGGATCTTTAATTTCCTGTTATATATTACATTTAAAATAACGTAAGCTTAAGTTTTCTTATACTATTTAATTTTTTTTATATAATTTTTTTTATCCAACTCAAAACAATATTTTAAACATAATTAAAAGTACTTGTTTTTCGTTTTGGAACGTTACTGATTTTGTGTAATATAGTGCACACATCAATACCGTTTATTACAGGCATCGTATTTACTTGGAAAAGAGAAAAAAAATTACATACAATAAATGATTTTATGATTATTTTATCGTATTTTGAAATATTTAACTGAATAAAATATTTTCATCAACTGCGTGTCTGAATCATTGTAAAAAACTTGTGTACCGTTATGTTCAATCATAAGGTTTAGATTCGTCAGTCGCTATTTTGAAGCTATGTTCGTTAGAAGTTTTTGTGAAAGTGATGTTAATATGTTTTTAAAGGGGAATATAACTATAAATAAACTTTGTGTTCGACCTCAAATAAATATATAAATAATATTGTCCTAAATTACTGTGGTTAACTATCACATTAATATATTACCATCTATTACATACAATAAATGATTTTATGATTATTTTATCGTATTTTGAAATATTTAACTGAATAAAATATTTTCATCAACTGCGTGTCTGAATCATTGTAAAAAACTTGTGTACCGTTATGTTCAATCATAAGGTTTAGATTCGTCAGTCGCTATTTTGAAGCTATGTTCGTTAGAAGTTTTTGTGAAAGTGATGTTAATATGTTTTTAAAGGGGAATATAACTATAAATAAACTTTGTGTTCGACCTCAAATAAATATATAAATAATATTGTCCTAAATTACTGTGGTTAACTATCACATTAATATATTACCATCTGTTTTCATTACAGACATTCAAAGTGAGAGAAGTCAGCTGTTGGCGTAGTGATATATTAGGGATTACTTCTAGTAACATTTCGAGCTGTCATCCAGGTAAACTTAGCTCGTGAATGACTTATATTCCATACCTTCAAGCAATTTAATTATTTATTACTAGTACCCTTGGTATAATATTTGAAGATGTATAATTGATTATATAAGTCAGTGGGTATAACTGAAGGTCCGTGGGCCAAAAACAGCCTACATTCTCTGAAAATGGGGCCCTCCCAATATCATCGAGGTAAATTAAAGGGAAACTCTTAGTGACAGATGTAAAATAGCGAATGATTCAACTATAGATATGTATTCAAAAATCTAATAGTTTCATTTTATTATGCATTTATTTAGTTAGTAAAAAATGTATAAATATAAATTTATCACTACCCTAATATTTTATGAAATTCCGTGGGTGGGTGTTTTTACGTTTTATATTATATTTTTAGGCGCTCAATAAACTTTTTTTGGCAGTAAAATTGGAAAAATTCTACTAAAAAAAGTTCAATTTATACTTAAAATGTAAGTGAAAATAACTTTTTACTAAACGTTGTTTGTAGGCCTATATTTAGTTGATTGTATTACTAATGAGCCAACAGTGCAAATTGATAGATTTTGCCTTTGTGATGTAATACGTTGGACTACCCTGATCTAAGTAGCTACGATTAAACTTCTGTTGGAACCCATTCCTGATTATATTACGTTTGGCAGACGATTTTGTTATCCATACTTCAGAGGAGGTGAACCTTTTTGAGAATGCATGCCCAGTATTTTGATAATTTTTAGATAAATTATTGTGCGTGCCTTCACAAATTGAGAAAATCAAACTGCACCATGGGCGTCGTTTATAATTTTTAAATATTATTTATCTACTACTATACTATGACTTGATCACTTCCATTGGGCCATATTTTATAAATATTTTTTACTCTTTCACTCAAAAACCACTATACCGATTGAGCTGAAATTTTACACTGGCATGGCTCTGAATTTAGTTTAATATACTGGCTAATTAATTTTACTAATACAGTCTAACCTAAAACACCAACCCCACTCCCCTTCCCTCTAGTACATCCTACGTGTTTCCGGAGGCATTGAAATTATAGAGTCGCCCTTTGGGGTGTGTGTATCCATTGGTGCTGTACTTCGAACACCCTCACCACCTTACCACCCTCAGAAGGATATTATAAACCACTGAGAATAGGGTATCAACTAAATTAAACAATATACTTTCAATATTTAACCACCTAGAATTTTTTATTTGTAAATTAATAAACTGATACATAGACTTACTGAATACTAACACAACACATTGGGCTTGATGAACCAATAGTTATCGCTATTGTAATAGTAATATTGTATTATAAATTATAATTGCTTTATAATATATTTTAATTATATATTATCATTGTAACAAATATTATAAAAATATAAAACACAAAACTTGAAAACTTTTTAGGAAACTTATTTAGGTGATTACTCTGAATTGCTATAGTTTTAGGAATAAAACATTATTTATAACTAGCATTTCACGAGAGACAAAGTTATTTACTTTGTGAATAAAACAAAGAACTAATTATAAGTTTTAATAAATAAAGATTTTAGTTTAGTTGACCAAGCAAAATAATTAGCAAAACAGTGAATTCCATGAAACAAGAAAATATGTTTACGTGCCACTTTGGTCAGGCGTTCTTTAGGTTTACCAGCTCTGTCCCATAAAATACAAATATTTGGGCTAAAGTCATGTACAGTACATTTATGTGGCACAAAGTCATACATACAGTATATAGAACAAAATTCTATATATAATGAGTCATAGCTACCATTTTAAAAGATGATTAGTCTTATAGCACTTAATATAGAATAATTCATGGTTATATAATGCGGCCCTTACCTGTTCAGAATATTTAATCATTTAATCAAAGTATTTCCTTACAGGCATATTTCCTAAAAATTATATATCAAACTGCTTTGACCGATATTAAAATAAATGAGTCTAAGATTATCGTTGGCCAAATCTTCTGTCCCAAATTTAAAACAAATATATGTTCAACCTAATTTCTATTAATAAACATTTATAAGCTGATTTATAAAGTAGTAGACGTTTTTATCACTTTGCAAACAATATTTTTACCAGAGGACCCAGATTCTACCTACCCTATTTCCATTTCTCTTTTATGTACACCTTCTTTCGAAAAAGTATCAAAATGACGAAGTGAACACTAAATTGGTTCTTTAGAGCTCAATATATTATTATGTGCCCACTGTTGGCATATTATCAACAAACACAATTTTTTATACTTTCTTTTTACATTTTTTTATCAAGTTTATACAATCATTATAATAAAATACAATTATAAAATACACTGTCTTGTTAGTAAAAAAAATGCCTGTATTTGAATTACAGCCATATTAAAATAGGCTATATTTTTAAAATGACACCAAGACTCGGAAATCGAACCTATGTTCAGGTGTTATGCTTTAACTATATTATAGCGTATAATCCAAACGATTAGTATGACGCGGTGTAAAAAACTATACTTAAATCATTTCCTGTGAGTCAGGAGCACCGGTACGTATTTTGTTCAGTAGGAGAAAGAGGGGTGGGGTGGGGTAGGGGCAAAATTACTTTATTTCTAGGTAAAGTTCGTTTGAGTAAAAAACCTAGGAAGAATATTAAAGAGACCAAAATAACGTTGTATATAGGTTAAGGTAGGTTGAGTAAAAAAAACCTAATAGGGTGAGGAGATAGGCAAAATTACGGTATGTTTAGGTAACTACAGTAGCCCCGTGTCTTCTTTGGTGCTGAATGACAGCTTTAAAAAGTTACTAAACCAAATTATGTATCCCTACGCCGAACCATTTGATCTGCAAAAACATGTGTTTAGCAGCTGTCACTTCTGGTGGTAAAAATTTAGCTATATACCTACATTTTGACTGTCAGAAGTCAGCTGTGAGCTGTCAGTCAGCACCAAAGAAGCCACGGGGCTACTGTATGTTTAATATAATGCACAGTACATAATTTATATAAAAATACAGTTATACTAAAGGATATATTGGTCTGAAACCGTACTATTCACTGTATTACGTGATAATAAGATAAGATAGAACAATTTAGTTCGTAAATTTGATTACCACTGAATATACAGAAAAGAAATAATCAGTCTAGTGAGTACAGATATACAAGCCAAACTAATTTTCTAAATACTTGCCACGTGAAAGAATCAGTGCTAATAAATTCATTCATAGTTTTCACTATAATATGTCAAAATTATCAACTAATTCTGGGTAATCGTTAATAACACACACACATGATATAAACAGGCGTGTACAACCCACGGCTCACAGGCCACTTGTGGCCCCCAAGTACGTTTTGTGTGGCCCACCCACCAGCTCAAATAGCAGAAATAAAAAAAAAAGTTTTTTATAGCTAACGTAAATGCTCGTTAACTTTCATGTAGTTTCCAAAATCATAAGTGTAATGTATGGATGTATATATGGATGTGGGTATACGTATGAATATGTGTTTATATATGTGTGTATACTATATTTGGGCATTAGGCATTATATATTTCACTTATAAGACCCCCCCCCCCCCGTGTCCTAAAGAGCCCAGGCCTGA